>UELU01138903.1:0-12801 GCA_900490025.1 Megastigmus dorsalis
GAGAGAAAGAGAGAAGAGGAGAAAGCATATATATAGTTGTAAACAAAACACTCATCAAAACATTACCCCCTCCTTTATACTTCTTCGTGCCTCGGCAGTTGGGCGGATTTTCTTCCCATCGGCCGAGGCCCAGCACCTCGGCGCTGCATTGAAGAACGTAACCTCTATAATTGACACAAAATGTCTCGACTGACAATTGAAGAAATAGGTTACAATGTTATTAACATAAATCCTTTCAAAATTTCTCTCCGTGTAGATTTTCACGTTCAGCTGTAAATTTAAGTGCCAAATGGAAAGAATTAAAGATATCCAAAGTAGAGTCAATTTTGTCATTTTTTATTATTAAACTAAATTTCGGAAGGCTCTCTCCAGCTTTTAATTTGTAAATAATTGTCATTGCACAGCTACCCTCCAGAGTGTGCACACTTTTGTATTTTTGGGCCCTCTTATTGTTTTAATTTAATTATATAATAATTTTTGGTAATATAATGAGCGTGGATAGTGGAGGTGTGGGAGAAAGTGAGTGATTTTTGCGTGATTTTAAGTTTTTATGATATTTTTTATAGAAATGGATTTTTAAATAGTATAGTAATTTTTCCTGTGAATTTTGTTTTCAGTTTTTATAAGTTTTGATAGACCTTGAAGAATAGATTTAATAAAAAAAGCGATCGGATTATGCGATAGCATATAAGTCTAAAGGTTTGTATGTGTGTGTGTCGACGTGTATCATTAGTTTAATATTGTGTTTTTTATTTATTTGTTTTGGTTAGCCTGAAGAGGAGGGTTGTCATAAGCCCTCGAAACGTCGCAAAAGTTAAAATAAAGAGAGAATTTTTGCAGTTTATATACCATGATGATCAATAATTTCGCCTTTCCCAATTTAAAATAAATGCGATATTTTATAACCGGAGCGGATACAATGTACTATAACGGCCGCGGATTTGAGAAGCTAGTCGGCGTGAAGTGATACCGGCATGAAGTAGTCGGTAGGATCTGTAGCTGAGTCGAGGCCAGTGCGGCGTTGGCTCAGTGTTAAGGAGCGCGCCTTTAGATCCTGAGGTAGTGGGTTCTAGCCACACGTCCGTGTACTTTTACCTCGATTTTCCCTAAATCCTGCCCCGTTACAGTATACAAAATCGCGAAGCTGTTATATAATAGCCACGTTTGTTTTCTCTCTGGATCTTTTTCTCTTACTAAATTTTCAAACTAACGAACAAAAAATAGACATTCTGCAGCCGACATCTTAAATTGATTATTTTTTTTATGTAATCTAGACTTATTTCCTTATATTCGACTCAAAATCAAAATTTGTATGCTGCAATTTGTAATTTAATAACTGTATGAAGAAAAAAATTATTCTTGTATTAATGTTAATAGCATTTGAGTTAAAGAATAACTACATACCCCTTCATATAAATCGTGCATAATATTTATGCTTTGATTTTCTAATACATGAAAATTTTTTAAATTATTTTCAGTAGTCGTTCTTTTAGAAATATGCGACCGGCATAACAAACATTGCAAGATAACGAATTGTAATTTTCTGGCCCTTAATAGTAATTTCAATACCGTTGTCCCATAAATCCCGCAGTTCATCAACATATTTATTGAAAATAAGGTTGTATTTGACTTCTTTATTGTGTCTCGAATAAAAAATACAACTTAATACTACGTTTTTAAATTTCGAAGAAAAGTTTGGTGGTAAAACAGGAATTGTCATATATAGCGCTCCAATTTTATACCTACCAGCGTGACTACTCAACTTGTTGCTCGTTTTTAAATCGTTAGCTAGATAATGTTATGCTATCCTCGATTGTATCAGATAGATTATTTTGTGGATTACAATATTTTCGTTCTAAACTTTCGGTAATCTGCAAAAGTTAAAGTTAAATTTATAATGTAAGAAATATAAATACGTCTTCCATAATATTATCCAAAATGCATTATATATAAAAAAAACTAGAGAAATTATACTATTCAGCAAATCTGAGCACAATCCTTCGTTTGAATATATAGGTATGAAAAGATACAATAAATTATAGGTGCAAATAAGTAACACAAACCAATTGCTCTGCAAGTTGCGTTTTCAGTACTTTGAAATGATTAATAATATCAATGCCTTTCTCGTTAAATGCCTTCCCATGTCTGTGCTCGAAACTTGCATTACCAATTTCGTGAACTTCGTTCACCTTATTTTGGTTATTTATATCGTGCTTAATATCATTTTATTTATTTCATTAACTGTAATGAATAAAAACAAATATTGTTTTTATATTTAATTTACAATATTAATATTGTAAATTTCAATTATTTTTAATATTTTATGTTAATATTTAAAAAAAATTACTTTACTCACCTACACTTTTTTTGGAATTGTATCTTTGGGAGTCACTTTTATAAAACTTGTTTTTTTAAATCTAAATTTTTTAAATTTAAATTAGAAGTTATTTAAATAGGCATCATACAAAGAACCTGATGCATTCACCTTTACGGTATTGCTTTTATGCTTATTACAATCACCCTTAGCTGCATAAGCAGTTTCGTAATACAATAATTTTGATGCACTTTAAAAAATTTCTGTTACCGTACCAGCCATGATCAATTATTATTATTGTTATAGTTTTTTATTATATTCTTTGATTTACAATATTATACATAGTACAATCTAATTCGCTTGTATAAATTGATAGTATCTTTTAACTTTTAATATATTTTCACTTTCAGACTATTTCTTCTTTCTTTTATCCTATTCGTTTCCCTCTTCCTTCCTCTCTAACTCATTCCTTTCCTTATACCAGTCATACTTTCCTCTTTCTATTTTTTTGCCTGTTCAATTTTTAATACTATCCCAACCTCTCTCGCCTTTCTCTCCATATATTTTGCTCTCTCATCAGTAGCTTATATCTTTCCGCTCTCTCCTTCCTTTATTAGCCCTCCCTTTTAGCTCTCCTTCCTTATCTCTCCTTCCTTTCTCCATAGTTCGTTCCGATCTTCTTCCTTTTCGAATAGAATCCATCCCTTAGCTTTCATCTCTTGTAATATTTCCAATTTCCAGTCTTTTCTCCCAATCTTCCCCTCCATCCATTCTCTCAGCTTTACTTCTTTGCTTCTTATTCCTTTTGTTAACAATAGCCCTCTTTCCCTCCTCTCCGTTACCCGATCCTTTTTCTTTTCCATTTTCTTGACTTCTTCTTTCTTTTCTTTGTTTTCGTCTTCTTTCTTTTCCTTTCCTTTTTCCTTATTCTCCTCCATCTCTGCTCTTTCCAATTTTTCCTCCTCCAGGTTGATCTCATTACATCCACTTCAAGCGGCTATTTTGTTCTCCATTTTTTCTATTTCCTCGTCCTTTTTCCTTGCTCTCTCCTTTAGCTCCTTCAATTCCACTCTAACCTTCACGAACACGTCCTTCCAATTACCCTCTCTTATTTTCTCCTCCGTTCTCATTTTCTCTATCTCCTCTTTCAGATTTCCGGCCTCTCTTTCCCATCCTTTTTTTCCTCCCATTGTTCTTTTTCTTTCACTTTCTTTCACTTTCCCTTTCTCCTTTCCTTTCTTTTCCTTTCTCTCTACTTTCGTCTTTGTGAATTGTTTTATATAACACTAACCTCTTTTGACCCTTTCTCTCCTTCCTTCTTGTCCATAGATTACATAGTTCCTCTAGACCCCTTTTCTGCTCTTTTTCTTACACTCCTTCCGTTCCGTACTTCTTCTCTTATTCCACTTTCTCTCCGTTCCTACCCGCCCTGTGTCCCTTGCCGCGCCGCGTTATTCGCTTCTCTGCCTTCTTTCTTGTTCTTCTTTTTTCTTTCTTCTTTTCCATTCTATCCCATACATTGTTGTCCTGAATTCCTTCTTTCAAGATCTTTTCCCAACTTCTCTCTTTCTTTCCTATGACCTCGCACTCCTCTAACCAGTACTTACTCCCGTTCCCCTCGTCCCCTAACCTGTATTTTGCTACTATTGTAAATTCTTTTCCTCTGTTTCTTCCTGTCCCTATAAGGTATTCCTTCTGCCGTCTTATTAGCTCCTTCGTCATCCACTTTCAGAATTCTTTTGCATATTTGGATTTCTCTATTTCCGCCTTCGTGTTCTGCCATTATTTGTCTCTATGCCTTTCTTCTATCTCTTCCCACCATCTTTCTTCCTCTCTCGTCCTTTCGTATGCTGCCTCTATTGCCCATCCTTTTTCTTCGAAGATTTTTTTGCTCTCGTTTTCCAACACTGTTTCCCTTCTACTCTTAACATTATAGCCAGGCATTTCCCTCTTATCGTTCCTCTTTCTTCCTTTTTTACTTTCTTTTCGTACTTCATTGCTCTTGTGCACGCTTTTATTTTTATCTTGTCTCTTCTCGTTTCCCACCTTATTATGTGTCCTGGTGTTCTACTATTTACTTCTAGCGTCCATCTCATATACCTTTCATGAGTTTTTTCACCTCTCCCCTTTCCTTTTATCTCCACATTTCCGTTCCGTACATCATCATGCTTACTACCACTGCATTAAAGATTTTCATCCTTCTGCTCCAGTCTGTTCTGATTCTTCTTTTCCCCACGCGCCATACTTTTTCCATCATCATCTTTGCTCTGCTAGTCACGTACTTTATGGTGTTTGCCTCTCCATTGTTTCCACTTATTTTATATCCTAGGTATACGAAACTTTTGACTTTATCGATCTTTTCTCCTTTTCATTCAAATTTATCTTTTTTCGCCTGCCTCCTCCCTTTCTGAATTCCATTCTTTTCGTCTTCTCCACATTTAGCTGCGGTCCCTTTCCTTCCAAAAATTTCTCCATTTTCTTCATCATTTGCTTCATTATGAACCCCTTTCATTATTTGCCAGCAGTGCCACATCATCCGCATACGACAGTGTCCATATCTTGTTCTTTCCTATCACCAATTCACACGCTTGTATATTTTTCATCTTCTCTTCCAAGTCTGCCATCACCACATTAAACAGTACCGGGCTCAATGGACATCCTTGTTTTACTCTTTTTGTCACTTCCAACTCCTCCGTCTCCTCTTCCCCTATTCTTATCTTACATCTCGTTTCTTCGTACAGTTCCTCTATTCTTTCTCTCAGCTGCTTGTCTACCCCCGTTCTTTTCATTGCTTTCCATATTACTTCTCTTCTTATTTTATCGAACGCCGCTTTCATGTCTACAAACAATACCAGTACCCTTCCCCCCTTTTCTTCCTTTCTATCACATTTTTTATTGTATATATCACGGCTATTGTTCCTCTTCCTTTTCTAAATCCAAATTGTGTGTCATCCAATTTTCCTTTCCCCTCCAGGTGTTCGTCCAGCCTTTTCATCAGTATCTCCGCGTAAACTTTATATCCCGAATCCATCAGCGAGACTCCTCTATAGTTTTCTGCCTTTTTCTTGTCCCCCTTCTTATAGATTGGTACCACTAGTCCCATTCTCCATTCTTCCGGTATCTCTCCCATATTTTCAGCAGGCATTCCCTTAATTCTTCCTCTACTTATTCTCTTCCTTTAATCCATGCCTCATTTCCTATGCCGTCCTTACCTGCCGCCTTCCTCTTTTTCATTTTCTTTATTGCTTCTCTTACTTCCTGTATTTCTATCCTTGATTCTTTTCCATATTCTCTTATTTCTTTTCTCCTTCTTTCCCCTTCCTCTATTTTTCTTCCCTCCATTTGTTTCTTAAAAAAATTAAACCACTCTTCCTTTCCTATTTCTTCATCTATACCGCTCATCCCCTTGCCCAGACCGCTCCTTACCACTTCCCACATTTTTTTACCACTCTTATCTTTCTTTATTTCCATCACTATCCTATCTATCTTCTCTTCCTTCTTTTTCTTTGTCAGGTTTTTATACTCATACTTTGCCTTTTTCCACTCCTTGAAGTCTATTTCTTTTCTCCTTAATCAGTGCCTCTTCTCTAATAGTTTCTTTTTCTGTTCTCCACATTCCTTATCCTACCAACCGTTTATCCTCCTTCCTTCTTTTATCTCTATTTTTTTCGTGTTCTTCTGGATCTCTTCTTTTAGCTTCTTCCAATCTCCACACACCCTTACTCTCTTCATCTTTCCTTAAATTCTTTAACTCCTTTTTTTGTCCAATCAGTCCTCTATTTTCTTTCTTCTCTCCTCTCCTCCCTCTTTATTTTCCCTATCCATTTTACCGAAATTGGCATGTGATCTGACTCTCCTTTATTTATTACTTTCATTTCCTTAATTTCTATCTCCGCCTCTGTGTTAGTTAGCATGTAGTCGATTGTCGTTTTTCCTCTTGCCCCCATATATATCCATTTCCCTTCTTCATCTCCCTCTCTCGCCCTGTTTTATATTGCCATCCTCATTTCTTCCAGCCTTTCCAGCATCTCTCTCCTTCTTTATTTTTTGTTTTATTCCTAGATCTTCTTCCTTCCTCAATCCATGTCCAGCCCCCTTCTTCCACCGTTCTAGCATTAAAATCTTCTATTATCATTATTCTTTCCTTTTCTTCTTTCCTATTCACCTTCTCTATTATTTTCCGTACCTCTCTTCTTTTTTCTCTCATATACACTACCCCCACTAACCATTTTTTATCCTCCAGTTTTACTTCTCCACATATTATTTCCTCGTTTTGTCTTCTTTTTTCTCCTTTCCCTTCTCTCTCCCAAACCCCATGCTCTTTTTTATTCCTAAAATTATTCCTCCAATTGCTCTTCCTCTCTTCTTTCTTCTTCTTGCCCCTTCCACAATCAGATCGAATTCTTTCAATTTTTTCCTCATTTGCCTCCCTCTTTTTCTTCCAACCACGTCTCTGTTATCCCTATAATATCGTGTTCTTTTATCATTTCCCATTCTTCTTCCTCTGTATGTTTTAAGCCTGCTACATTCCACGCTAGTACTCTTACCTCCTTGCCTTCCTCCCATCTCACCCCTCTACTCCTCCATCTCTTCCTCTCCCTCTGGAAAAAATTTTCTTTCCTCTTTATCCCACTTCCATGATTTTCCGTTTAGCCACATTTTATTATAGCTATTTCTCACCTGTTTCTCCTTTCCTCCCTCCTCCCTGCTAATCCTTCTCATTTCCTGCTTCATTCTCCTTTCCCCCCATTTTAGGTAGTTGTCTATGTAAATTCTGGTCCCTTTTAACTTTGATTTATTCTGTATTACTTTCATTTTCCCCTCCCACGTCTCACACTCAACCCCTACTTTATCTCCCCTTTTTCCAATCCTCCAAGTGTATTTCTCACCTCTACTACTATGTTTAACTTTTCATTTAGCCAGTTCTGTACATACCTCTTTGCACTCCTCATCCTTTCCACTCCCGAAATTATTGTATTCTTTCTTCTTCTCTCCTTGTCCATCTCCTCTAGACTTTTTCTTATCTTCGCCTTTTGCTCCTTCCGCCTTTCTTGTCCCTCCTTCCATGCCCTCTCTTCCTCCTCTCTTCTTTCTATCCACTTGTCAGCTATCCCATCAGGCGCCCTTTCTGTCATTATCTCTATTGCTACTTCATATACTTTCTTTTCTATCCTCTTGTCTATCGCCTTCTCTATCTTTTCGATTTTACCTTTTATTTCTCTATAATTTTCCTTCGTTTTCTCCTCTACCTTTCTTACTGTCTTCTCTGTTGTTTCCTATTTTTCATTCCATCCTCTGAGTGTTTCACTGATTTTTTTTTCCATCGCATCCATTCTCGCCTCCCTTCTTTTTTCCATCTCCTCTAGTCTCTCCTCCATGCTATCTAAATACTTCTCCATCTCTTCCCCTTCTATTCCTTCTTCTTTTTCTACTTTATCCTCCTTTTTTCCTTCTTGATCTTCTTTTCCTTCTTTTTCTTTTTCTCTCCTATCCTTTTTATTTGGAACCAGGTATTTTGATATATTTTTGTTAGGGCTATCCCTATTTTTCCTCTTCCCCTCTATCCTCTTTCTGTCTGCTTGCCTTTTCAGTTCTGTCACCTCTTGCAGGGCTCTCCTTCTCTCTCCGTACTCTCCAGGTGTTCAGTGGTCTTCTCTCACACTCTTACTCTTTCCCATTCTTCTTGTTATGCTCACTTTCTCTGTTTCGCGCGCCTTCTCCACTTCTCGCATACTCTATGCCCGATTCCCCCTCTCTCTCACTCCTCTCGCCACGTGTTTCTTTCACGCTCCTTTTTCCTTCTCCCTTCGCCCCTCTGTCCTTTGTTTTTCACTCACTTTTTTACTCTTTTTTCTGTCTTCAACTACCTCACACGCTTATTTTTTTCCATTATCTCTTTCCACTTCTTTTCCTTACTTTCCTTCGACATTATCGTTTTTACGTCTACACGTGTGCACTGCTAACAGCGCCCCTACCAGCCATCATATATACTTATTATAAAACTTACAAGTTGAAATAACTCTAAAAACAAGACAAAATCCTTTGATAAGCAAAAGAATAGATTTAGATTAAATTAATCAATTAATTTGTATAAAATAGAGACAATGTAAAAAAATTAAAATATTCATACGTAAAAGGATGTCACTGTTTTTGACATAGCAAAATTAAACAATCTATTACATTATTATCAACACTTAATAATTTATATACTGTTTTATTCTTTTTAACTAAAAACAAAATTATATTTTAATTACCCTTTTTTACAAAAATTATTTACTTTCACTATATTGGTGCTTGATCATTTAAACTAACTGTATTATTAATTTCTTCTACAAGATTAATAGTCGCTTCCTTTTTATTTTTTTGGACATTTTCGCTGTCACATTTGTTGTCATTTTCGTTACCACGTTTATTAACTCCATTAGCAGTATTACTTTTACTAACAATAATATTTATATCACAGATTTTTGATGATGGTAAATTATTATTACTACACGTTTCTAAATTGCATAAATTAAATAAACTCATAAATACTTTATAAGACTTTGTAAACAGTTATCTACTGGGATCATTAGTATTATTGAATTAATATCATCAGCATTTAATTTATAAAATTTTTTTACTTTCATTCCAAGCATTTAAAATGCTTTCGACAACAACATCCTTGGTCCCTGTAAATCGAGCGTTTAACAGTCAAATATGGTTGACGATCGACTGAGAACTTTCAAACATCCTGCCGGGTAGCGTAAAATGTTGTGCGAGGCAGCGTTAAAAAACGTACGAGCTCACGCACCATACTAGATGCGCCTCGGCACGATGTTTGAGGCACTGCGAAATAAACGGCCGTCGCGCTACCTTACAGTGACTCATACGGTGATAGCATGTTTGGCACTGCTCTTTTTTTCCTGTGTATAAGCTGTGCATTAAAAATTTACATTATCGTTAAGCCCTTTTCCAGGTTTAATAGATTTTCTTATATTATGGTACTGCTTTCATAAATGTGGATCTAGTAAATTTAATAGCTCCTCCAATTTTGATGTTGATATTCTAAAATAATTATAATAACCAAGGATTTTAAATCGAAGTGTAAGAAGTATCGAAGAATAGAATCCAAGAATCTTATAGCATACAAGTAGGTGTTACCCAAAATTATTTTTTCCATATTTTCCGTTCATCTTGCATTAATGCTGCAAAAACTATACAATACACTTTCGTTTTCTCTTATTTTTTTCATTTTCAGTAAGTATTAAGCATTACACTTAACACTGGTATTATAATAATTGCCATTTTGCTAAATTATACCATTTTGCTAAATTATACCATTCTACACATCTATTGTGCAAAAATGACATGATCATGGCTATTTATAAACAAATATATGTTATTTAGTAGTAACTTTATTTATAACTTTAAGTTTTACAAATTTTACATATACAAATGTATTATTCCTTAACCTATTTTCTTTTGGTCGCTGTCCAGTAATTATACTCTCTCTTTATTCTAAAATACTTCATTTTCGTATTTTCCTATTCTCATTCTAATTTACATCTCTTTTTCTTTTTCTATCTAACTTGCTCTCTCTCTCATCCTATTTTCTTTCTAATGCCTTTAATCTTTGTCTTTTTTTAACTCTTCTCTTTCTTCTTTGTTCTTCTCTCTTGTCTTCTTTCTTTCCTTTTTTTCTGTTTCGTTCTACGAATTTATACCTTCATTCTCTATGTCCCTTTTCTCTCTCACTCTTCCAATATTCTTCCTTTCATTTTCTATATTTTTCCTACTTGTGATGCATGTTTCCTTTCTTTAGATCTTATCTTTGCTCTCTTTTATCCCTAATTACTCTTCCCTTTTACTTTCTTTTGTTCCCCTTTTTTTACCTTTCGTCTCTCCTGGTTTTCTTCTTCTATTTTCTTTTCTGCCTCTGTTTTTTTTCTCCCTCTTCTTCTCTGTTGCATCTTCAATTCCCTTTTCTTCTATTAACCCACATTAGACTTTTTTTCTCTTCATCCCATACAAAAAAATCCTCTCCGACGTATAGCTTTCCGTATCCTACTTTTGTGCTATGTTTTCCTTGTATTTCTCCTGATTTCATGGCTCCAATCATACTTTTTGCCATTTCTCTAATATTCCACTGCATTTCTCTTTCCTGTTTTGTTAGGTCCCCTTCTATATATACTCTGGAGAAAAGAACAATGCTGCCGTCCAGTAAACACGTGTATGCTCTGAGAGTGTATGCTCGGAAAAATAGAATAGAAAGTGAATTTAAAGGATAAGTTGAGTGCTAGAGAATAAAATAGCGGAAAGTGTAATAAAACCTTTAGTTTCAAAAGAAAGATAAAGACAATAAGAGAAGAAAGTACAGAAGAGGCTCAGAATAGAAAAGTGCGGTTAGAAAGGTCCAGAGAAATGAGGGATAAGGGAGATTGGAGATTGAGAAATAGGATATAGAATATTAGAAGTAATAAAAAGAGAAATAAAGAAAGGACGAGGCACAAGGGAGGAAATAAAAAAGGCGAAGGAAATATTGGAAGACGTATTAAAGGAAATATAGGAAGACAAAGAGGAGATAAAAGAGCGTATGGAGGAGAGTACGAAAAGGAATAACAAATCAACAAAGGAGATAGGGAAAAAGGTAAAAAAATTCCAGGAAGAAATGGAAAAACTAAAGCAAAAAAGTGAAGGACATGAGAGCAGGTGTCAAATGGAACGGATAAATGAAGACAAAATAGAGGTAGACGAAAGGTTCGAAGACATGGAAGAAAGGATGGAGCGCTTGGAGAAAAGAATGGAAAATTACAAAAAATTAACAGAAGAATATAAAAGAAAAAGGATTAAAAACAAAGTAATTATAACAGGGGTTGAAAATTGGGATCACGAGAGCGAGATAGAAGAACAAGTCAAAAGATTGTTTGAAGAAAAGTTGAGAATTAATCCAAAAATAAAAAGAGTGGGGAAAATAAGGACAAAGAAAAGCATGATAGGAATAGAATGTGAAAGGAATAGAGAGTGAAAAAATGAGAATTATGGTGAATAAAAAAAAGTTAACGAAGAACCAAATATATGTTTTTTATAAAAAAAAACCAGCACTGTCGTGTAAATCATGACTGCTTCTCGCGGGATGAAGTAGAGACTATTTTTAAAAATTTGAATTAACTGTCAATCAATATTCAACAACAAGTCGTTAGCATGAAAGCGTACCTGAAACGTTGGGATGAAGTCAGCGCGACAGCAAGCGGTCACTCATGTTAATGCTAACAACGGCTATCGCTGCTTAAATTTGCCGACCCCTAAAGGTGTAACCCCGACAAGGCGTCAGTTATAAATTAATATTTAATATAAAAAAAAAATCTTCCAACGATAGGACTCGTACCTACGACCTTTAGTTTGAGAAGCCGACAATTACCCAAACAGAAAGTCAATTAGGACGGTAACCATAGCCTTAAAGCAGTTGTAAAGAACTGAAATGTCATCGGTCTTGGCTCTTAACCAGCCGCATGACGAGATGGTATTAAAAAAACAAAAATAAGTAGAATCAACCATAAAAATAATATATTATCTAATAATACACTATTTATTAAGTAAAATAAAGGGTAACTTCAAAGCACAGTATAAAATGCTTCATTATTTATAGAATTGTGAAACACGTTCTCTGCATATATTTTTTTCTACTCTCTATATTCGTTTTCAGTGCTAAGTCAGATGTTTTTTTAATTGAAACTCACTTAGTCTTTAATAAGAGTGGACATTCAAATTGATTTAGATAGTTTAACGGAGTCGTTAACTGATGTTAAATAATTATTCTCGATAAAAATTGATCATAATTCGTTTAAAACTCGACGTTACTTAGCAGGCTGCAACTTACCATTTGCAAGTCGACTCTATGAACAGACTGTAGTTAATCTCCGTTAATTCAAGAAGTCGGCGAAAATCGGATTTCACTTTAGTGATGATCCATGCTTATTCTTTCGATGTGAGTACGCAATAAATTATTAAAGCAATATCACAGAGCGTCTTAATTAAAATACAAATAAACAAATTTAATATAAAAAGCGATCAATATCTATCATTCTTGTTGGTTAAAAGAATATAAAAAACTTTACAGCACAATCACACATTCACCCATCCTACCACACTCTCACTCACGCTAATAAATACATTCACACTTTCTAAAAATAAGTATATGGGACAGAACATAATAAATTAACATACAGAAAATTTACCAGTTCTGACCCAAGCGTGTAGTGTAAGTCACTAAAGTCAAACGCATAACGAATCGCAGGTGCGGCCCGCGGCAGGGCTAAGAATCAAGATCGAGCAGGTGTTGATAGATCGCCGTCTTAAATCTGCGCAAAGATGGTAGGTTGCGCAGAGAGTCCGGGAGAGAGTTCCAAAGGCGCGCACATTGAACCTGGAAAGATCTCAATCCTGTCTCTGTGCGCACCCTTGGTATTGAAAGTTCCTGTGCAACACCCCTGCTAGTGCTCCTAGGC
>UELU01138904.1:1199-34056 GCA_900490025.1 Megastigmus dorsalis
TAAAATATAAGTGATTAGATTTAGGGTCAGGTTTTGCACCGTTTGCCTAATTTCTAATCACTTATTCTAGACTTTAATTAGCATAAAAAAATACATAAAATATAAGTTTATTGCATATTTTATGTATTTTTTTGTTGACATTTGTAATTTTATAAAATGATTTATTAGTAATTTTAAGTAAAAAGTACATATTTTTGTTTTCAGATATCTAACCTAAAATACCCAATGAAAACAAAGAAAAGGGCTACATACGTATCACAGGAGATGAGGCGAAAGCTAATAATAAAGAAAGAAAAAAAAGAGGAGGGAAAAAAACAAAAATCAAAACAAAAATCTAATAAAAAAGAATAAATTTAAAAAAATAACATTATATTGTTTTAAATAATAATGTTTTATTTATTATTTATACCCTAATGATAACGCGATTAGAATTTGGGACATAGTCTGATTAGCAATTGCTCCTAGTTAAAATTTAGTGATTAGGATTTAGGACATAATTACTTCTTCATTAAGAAATGAATAAATTATTTAATTTTCAATATTTTGACTATGTTTTTATTTTAAATTAAAGCTAAAAGTTTCCACTTTCAATTAAAGGAATAAAGTTTTTAATAGAATTTATAATTTTCTTTGAATTCATTAAAAACTTACACCCTTGGCCTTAACTGATTAGGAATAGGGACAGAACGGTACTGTAACATTGGAGCAATAGCGATGGCACGTGAAAAAAATCTTTCTTCGACTATTGTAAGAGAACGAGTATAGATAAATACTTGAAATTTAAGACGAAACAAACATAGACTATAATAAAATGCATGATATTTTTTTAATTTTGTACCACCTAGTTACAGAGTAATATCATTCTTAATCTCATCGTATTATTATTTTTCTCGATGACTATGAGAAGAGCGACCGATGTGACAATCTTGCGTTTTGCTGCTACATTTAAGTTTATTGAGGAACGGTTAGATTACAGAAGTATTTGATAGGTTGCATAAGAAGATATTTCCGGGGTTATGTTGCAAGTTCGGTTAAACGCGTACGAGAGATCATTTTTGTTGAAATTACTTATTTTTTAATCTTATAAAATAATATAATAACTAAAATTCTTCTTTTCTAATATTTTTATTTTTAATACAGAAAAAGTCTTATATTTTTAGTTATTTACTTTAAAGTTTTGTTTTGACTAATACAGTATAGGGTAACAACTACCTTAATATCATTATTTATAAATTAAACGTACAATATGATGGCTAGCCCTGTGAATAGAAATAACATGTAAGGCATTTTCAACCTCACTCTTCTCAATTGCTATTTGGTATATTCACTGCATGTACCCCAAAAGCAACTATCTTTTCTAATTGAGATCAATCAAAACTGGATTGTTTTTATAGTACATTTCTTTGAATTTTCAAATTTTTAAGGTTTATAAATTATTATGATAGTAAAATTCAAATGTTTAGTGCAAAAAAAGCATTTAGTAATCTTATTTGATAAATGTTCTTAGTTAGATAAAAAGTCACTGAAAACTAACATCCTGTATTCAATATATTGAAATAAATTCCATATTCAACAAATTGATTTTTTTTTAACTCAAAGATGTACAACCGATACTTGCAAGTCAAATCAGCAACTATTTGAAAAACATTAGATAATACTACTTTAACATGAAATTGGTATATTTTGGATTTCCATACGTTGTAAGTAACTTATTCTTTACTTAATAAAACATGAACAACGTTATTATTATGTTTATATCAACTAATAGATCAATAGGTTAAGGAATAAAAAGTTTCCACATCCGTTTTTTCTAAGTTTAATCAACAATTTTTGTCTGATTCTAAAATTTATGGGTTCATTTTGTTTGTTTTCGAAAAGTTAAGCGATCCATCGTTAGTTAAATTGTTTTTCATTTTCCAAATTTGTTCAATATATAACTAATATAGCTAATGCGACTGTATAACTAATTTATGATGATACTATAATTTTAAAAATGAATAAATAGGAGATCAAGTTTTTATATTTTTTAAAATGACCTGTGTTACTCGTTAACCACCATTATCCCGCTTTCATAATTCACTGAAATGCTTCTATCTGAAACAATAATCACATGATGTAAATATTACGTGATTCCAGTTTCAGGAAATTCCATCCATCATTCAGAGATTTTTGTCGTCGAAAATTCCAGAGATAAACATCGCTGTGAATTGCGAATGAAATTTCCGACAATAAAAATCTTTGTGAATTGTGAACAGAATTTAAGGAAACTGGACCCATGTAATGTTTGCATGATTACCGAGGTGGTGACAGAGAGTTTTTCTTCAAAAATTAGTCTCTATCTTTATATATTTTATTAAATGCAAAAATTGGTAAGGCAATATACTAAAATCTTTATGACTCTGGCACATATCATTATTTAAAGCAAATAAATATTTTTTTGAATGAATAAAGTTATCTTTGTTTTCAACAAATACTAACGTTTTCTAATTAATCACTTGTCGAAAGCAAATAAATAATTTTTCCATTCAATAAGATATTTATTTGACTCGGAAACCAATAATAAAGTAAATATTTTAATACAAAAAATATGTGTAAGTTAAACAAATTTTAATTTTTTAAAATTAATTACTTGTCACCAACAAATCAATTTTTGCTTCTGACGAGTAATTGTCGAAAATGAAATTCGACATTAAAAAATAGTTTTTTTTTTGTTATCAAAAACTTACTCAAAGTTACTTAAGAGGACGTCGGAGTCACTAAAAATTTAAATTTGCGGCTGTTACAACGTCAAAATTTCCATAAGGTTTTTCGAACTTTCGATAGAATGATCATAAAATAATGTTCAATAATTGCAAATATTGATATTAAAAAAAATTAATCGCAGAAAATTATTAGCTTTAAATGGACATTTCTTGTGAATACAGGTTATCATAAGATAAAAATAGAGTACTAACTCTATTTTTACTAAATATAAAAATATAAATGATATCTAGGTGTCAGAGTGACTCCAATATCGTGGAGATATCGTGTACTGAGAGGAAGACCAAGTATTTTAAAAGAATCTGAAGTAACTATTTATGCACTTAATGCATATTGATGAACCACATACACTCTTATACACTAAAAGTACTTTTATTCACGAGATGCACTTTTGTGCGCCAGATGCACTTTGGAGGCCCCAATGTATTTTTATGCACCTGATGCGAACGGAATATTGTTTTTCTTTCACGATAATATTATATGTTTAATTATTGTAGTAATAAAGGACTATTTGTCTAAATAGTTTATATGAATAAAAAAAAACCTTTTTTTTACCAAATTTTTTTAGTGTTTAAACAGATAACAACCAAACATGTGAAGGCTATACATTGTTTTGAATAAAATAATTTCTTTTAAATCTAATATGATAAATCACTTCTTCACTTAAAGTGTGCTCTATCATATTTATCAAAATTTCTTAAATTGTTTTGATTTAGACGAGTATATTAGTTACTGACGTTTACGGTTTCATAGTTTTTTCGTTTAATTTTCAATATTTTAACATTTTGTAAGTTGTACCCAATTCTTTGGACTACAGAGGATTGGGCTGAACTTGAAATAGGCTGTAATATAGAAAATTGAACGAGATAAGTATGAAACGTTAGGTGTTGGTAGCTATGCGTCGCCGGCTTCCTCTTAACGAAATATAGAGATTAATTTTTCGCCCTTGTTCTAAAAGTTATAAAATTATTATTATTGCAAATATCTGCACATATGTGTGGCTATAAGGAGATGTCACACTAGACGCTCTAGTTTGTATTTGCAAGCAATAAGTTACTTATCGGTTCTTAAAATGATTTATTATGTCATATCAATTCTTCGACTAAAAACACAACGTATATATTATATTATATATTGTATAAGACCTATCTCGGATCTAATAATTTTAGAATCTTTATATTTTCCTGGTTGAAATGAAAAGTACGAAGCAGAAATCTGAAACCCAGGTGAAAAAATTTAATACAGTCTGTGAACAAATTACATCAAATTGTTTATATTAAGTTTGTAATTAATAGTGATTCTAAGTGAATAGTATACAATCTAAATATAAAACTTTGGTTGAACAGCTAATACTTAATAAACAATATTATAAAATGATAAACATAACTAGATAATGTTATACTAGAATAATTTTAATTTAAAATTATACATAATAATAAGTAATCTATTATAGGATTTACGTGAGATTATAAGCATGACTAAAAACTACCTACTTAAATTTTGCGTAAAATGTGTGATATAAACAAGAATATATGTCAGTAAAGTGCATGAAGAAAGGTTCTGAATACAATAACTGGGTATTTATATGGTAAGAAAATCTGGAGAAACGTGCACCCATGGAATATGGAATAGTAAGCAAATTTTGTCTGGTTTATTAATAATACTATGCTGCTCAAGTCATATTTTATGAAAAATTTCTTTTTTTTTTTACGTGCTCTTATTTGCCACATGCATTTTTGTAAGAGTAATGCCAATTTAAGCACACTCTTGTACAATTAGACAGAAAAACTAAAATTATGCTTTAAAAATTAGTGTAAAAAAGGTTTAAAAAATAGAAAAATAGCAAGACATACTTGAAGCGTACTATAGCATTTTGTGGATATTACAATAGTTGTAGAAGTGATTGGGTTGGCGACGATGAAATGGGGGAAGTAGAAGAGAAATGCGGAAAAGTTATGACTCTTAACCGCGAGCGTTGTTAGAAGTAGGAGGCTCTCGGTTTCAAGAGTTCGCTTAAAGCGGACGAGGGGATAATGACTTGAAGCTTGCAATGCCGTGAGGGAGGCAGAAAGTTGAAACCAGAGAAAGAAAGAAGATAAGCTTCTGTCGTAGGGTGTGCGGAGTGCGCGATCGTGTCGCGAGCAAAATTGTTACTAAGCCCAGTTAATTACAAATACAAAGTGCACATCTTCGCGCTTGTTTCTTTTAGTTATTTATTGTATAAAAAGTATTTTCTGCAATGATTTTTTTTTGCTTCTATTATGATTTAAAATATTTTAAAACTTTTCGAGCTCCATTAAGTAATCCGTCATAATTATTTCGAGAATGAATTATGCTACTTTTGCTTTAACAAGTACCTAACTATTATTATAAAATGAAATTGGACCTTCATGAAAATCATCTTGTAAATGGTCTTTCGATATTACAGAGTAATAAGCGATTTTCAAAAAATAATTTCTCAATGCGTAATTGTGCGCAACTATTCATTTATATTAAAAAAAAAATAAACAAGGCTAAACGAAATTTACTTTAAAAAGCGGGCTCAACGCATATACATTTGTCATTTTGCGTTGCATTATAATAAAACGTACGCGAAATCGTAATTTATTTATCGATTTTGTCCTCAAAGTTTATAAACAATCATCAATTTAATGCAAAAATGCACAAAATTACATTGCTAACCGCAAGATTTTCAGAATGGCTGTATGCATATATATATAATCAAAATTTCCGAACTTGTCAACGGAAGCCATAAATCTTGTTGCAGCTTGCAATAAAGTCGCTTGTCCAATATGCCATCGCGAAGCACGTCTGCTATCGGTCGTTAGTGCGAGCATATAGTTAGCAGTGCGCGCGGAGGAAGACGAAGAGAACAGCAAGAGACAAGGCAGAGCGCGCGCGCGCGGCGGCGGCCTGACTACACACAGGCGGAGGCGATGTACTTGAATTAACTTCACGGTGTATTTCGAGCACTCTAGGTTTAGCCTCCGAAACACTCGCGGTATGTCGCGCCGAAAGCTATACCGGGCGGCTTTGGGCAACGAGATGATTTCCTGCCTGGACGAGCTGCCTATATACTGACTTAGCCTATACCGGCTCTCTGCTAATTGGAGACGAGAAAGCGAAACGATTGGGCACAATCATTTCTCTTTTCTCCTTTAAATTCGTAAGATCAAGCGTGGCGGCTTGACCTTATCTTGCGAGTGTGTGCGTACTAGACCAACCATCTTAACTGACATGCATTATTCACATTCGAATATAGATTATTCTTAAAAATTTATTTCGATTTGATTTCTATTTTTTACAAAAGTCTTGTCAAACCTGTTGGAATGTATTAAAAAAATAATAAATAGAAAAACATTTTAACCATCGGTCTTCTTTTAGAATACACGGTATGTTTCTTGTAAAACTATATATATGAGAATGTTAAGCGCAACTTATGTTCACAGCTTGCTTAAACAGAAGAGGAATGTTCAAATGTGATTAAAATTTTAATGACAATTAAAGCGTAAAAAAATAACTTTCTTTATTTAGTAAGAAATTAATACTGCACCAATCGCTTCTCGAGTTCAGTTCAATCTACTATAACTATATATGTTTGCATACTTATTCGAAGTACATTCCATCAGGTGCAAAGTTTGAGTTCAAAATTTTAATTTATAACGTGTGTCATAATAAAAACAAAATACTAAACTGGATTATTAAACTGGAAAAGGTAAAAGAATGGATCTTCTGCAGGTAGAAATTCAATGCTGCTTATAATTAAGTACATTCATTCAGTGTGATTTTCTGTTATTATGCTCGCATTTTCTTTAAAATATCCCGTACAGGTTGTTGCGCTTTTTGACAAATAAGTCAGAAAAGGACCAATTAGCGAACTAGTTTTTGCTAAGCTGACTTATCCGTAGGACTAATTATTTTCCATCTATATATCCAATTGACATAGTAATCGAGGTAATGGACGGTGCGCAGGAGAAATCAGCGAGCCGGGGGTGGATTCGGCTCGCGCTGCTGCAGGTCTTTATATTGTCATTGGATTAATGGCTTTGAATAAGGAGTGCTCGGTAAGGTGGCGCGGGAAGGCTCGGCGGCATCAGCAGGGCGCGCGGGTGCGGTGGAGGGAGCTTCAGCTGCGATGGCTTTCCGAGCGGCGCGGCGCTGTCTGGTCGGTCGTCCGGTTGCGCCTGCCCGTGTTACCCGATGCCCCCTTCACCTTCACTGGATAGGGCTGCAGACGAAGAGAGAGAGAGAGAGCGAGAGAGAGAGAGAGAGAGAGAGAGAGAGAGAGAGCGGCGCGGCACCCCGGGAGAGCGCGGCCTCGCGCACGCACGCACGAACCAGCGAAAAAACTGCATACGCACCAAGATAAGATGCACGGTGGGGTGCGTGCCTGAGGGCTATCCTTATGGGGCTTGGGGGAGGCCATACAAGACTTTAGTAACCCCGTAATACCCTCTCTTCCAAGAGAGAAAGAGAGAGAGAGAGAGAGAGCCAGGTAGGCTAAGTATAAAGTAGCCCTCGTATGTACGCATAGATAGATAGAGAGTAAGTGAGAGAGAGAGAGAGAGAAGCTCGTACACTTGCCAGAGATTAAGGGGTTAGCTGGGTATATAATGCCGAGTGGATGTAATATGTACGTATAGGGACTGGAACAGCCGGACTGATAACCCACGGATGACGATTTATCTGCGGCCGCATGAGCCAATGAGGAAGAGAAAGTACAGGATTCGGTGGAGCTTCGAGATCGCCGAGTGTCGTACTTTACGCGCCGCGAGCACCACAGGCAGCCCAAGTCTCGAAATTATCGGCCGAAGGTATCTGCGATGTCGATACTCGATAACGTGCTATTTTAAGTGCCATCAAAGCTGTGTCTTGTACTTGTTATTCTTCTTTAGTGTCGAACTAAGGTTATCGAACGATATCCCGCACTTCACAATCTTTTCATATACTCAATGTGATTTCAACGCAAAATCGTCTTATTGCAGGCAATGATACACGATAGCGTATACGCGAAACTATCGTATTGGAATATTCGTTTTTATATGCCTATTAAATTAAAATTTAATCCAATTATACATTTATAAAATAAAAAATTATCTTTGGTTAATCTGAGGATGATTTTTGTATATTAATTTTACTGCTAGGATTTGATAAATTCTGGTATTTATGATTGCTCTCACAGTAAATGCAAATGTAGTCATCAATTTTACACATATTTTAATATGCGTAAGCATCTATATACAGATACTGTCTTCCATACTATGAAATAACACGTGTAAAATTGCTATTTGAAATGAATTTAATCCTGTGTTTAGAGAGCATCATTTATTTTGGCAATATGCGGTTGATTCATATGCTAAAATTGAAAGAGATCGCATTTCATGATTCTATGACTCAAGTACGAAAGAAAGGCAAACCTGATTTATTTATGACTTGTAATCTAAATTGGAAGGAAATTTATGAAAACTTATTAGTTGGTCAACAAGTATCAGATAAATCCAATCTATTTCATCGATTATTATATGTGAAGGAGAATGCTTTAATTGATTTTATTGCAATGAAAAAGGTTTTCTAGATCCAGCTTTCGTTTATACAATTGAATTATACAAACGTGGTTTACCACATGGTCAGTTATCGGTAACTCTTTAAAGTAAAATTACAATTGCAGAATGTGTTGATAAATTTACATCTGCTGAAATTCCTGATCCAACCATTAATTCAGAATTCGTGTCCATCATAAATCGTAAAGAAAATAAATCTATATATTTGTGGTATCTGTAATCTACAGACATACTCTTGTACTTATATATGAATATAAGTACGATAAGATATACTCAAATACACCTGTTCTTTTCTTATATGTATAGCTTACTTTATATACTTATTTAATGTGTAGGTATTTATGTTTTTTATTTTATTTTTGTTTATTATAAATATAATTGTATACATTAAACCGTATCTACTGTGCGTGAATCATTTAACATACGACCAAACTATTAGTTACGTCGATACTTTTTCTCGCTGAAGTGAGAAAAACGCAATGACCTACTTTTATTGATTTAAAATTAAATTTTAGAAAAAAATTAACTATTTTTGCTATAATAATGATATTGTCACCAGCGCTAGTATATTTTACACATCTGTACGAAGTTTCGTGAAGATTCGATGATAATTGACGAAGTTACAGCAGTTTATGTTTTCAAAATCTAACGAAAGTAACCTTTATAAATTCTTGGCTTTGAATTTTTATCTCCAAAAATATAATTTTTATCAAAATACCGTAAATGTAAAAAAGTTGTGTTTTTTCATTCTCTACAAGCTGATATTTTTTAAAATTGAGTTTAGCAATTTTGATTTTTGGTAATCAAGACGTCACGTTTTGACTGTTTCGAGCGCTGAGCCCCTTCTTGCATGGGGCCCTTGAATTACTCCCTTGGACAATAGTTGTACGGCGGATTCTCGCGATGCACCCTTTTCGTTTTGGGGCCGTCATTTATTAATGACAAAAATGTTTTTTTGAAATTCTTACCCTGTTACATATAATGAAGAAAATTCTTGTGTACTATACTGCGGTATAGAATTATGCAGTGTAGAAAATAATAATTGTGTAGAATTATCGGTGCAGAATCTAGCCGGTGTCACATATAATACCAAAAATAGCATCACTGTATTCGTTACTACATAAATGTAACATGTCGATTGTCTTGTAACGAACATCATTGATTTTAACGTTTGAAAGTTCTTTATCACAATTCTGATTATTATTACTACAAATAGGAACACTGTATGGATTAGCCACTTTTAAAAAAGTGTTTTCATTGGTTACGGGAGGATATATCAGTTTTGAATGGCTCCAAAATTTAAAATATAGTATAAATTAATATTTTAATTCAAATTTATGAAAGAATAATATGTTCATTTGAATAGATTCTTAACCAAATCATTTAGTGTGTAATTCTTTCAGAGTTTGTATAAGGATTTTATTTTAAATTTCATGTAACAATTACCATTGATTTTAATTTGACTTTAATTTTTGAGTAATAAAACAAGTGCTACCTCTGCAACTTTTGTTAAACGTTATAAAAATGAGTAAGGAAAAAATATTGTCTATAATGTACTATTTCCTATTAGCCTACATAAAATTCGATTTTACACACTCCTTTGCGTGTATAAAATACCAGATTATAGCATGTATATAGTGTGTATGTAATATAAATTTAACATGCGCAAAATAAATTTAGCAAGCTTAAAATAAATTCAGCATATGAAAAGAAATGTGTCGTACATAAAATAAATTTTATACACTCATTGGAAAATAGTAGTTTCTGATATGAGTGTGTAAGCACATCTTTTGCGCACGAGTGTCGAGCATTATTTTTTTTAAATGAGTTGAGAAAAGTATAATTTCCCATGCTTGGGTAACGTGCGTAAAGCACTGTGTACGTCTGGAAAAGTAATGCTTTACACATGCTACTTAGACATGAAAAGTCATGCCTTATGCACGCCATTACAGGATAATTCTTTTTGATCCAAAGGCGCAAAGCAGGTGTTTGCTTGCGTGTAGCATGCGTGTAATTTGTCGGCCGAGCGATTCGATGGTGCCAACTATCACCCATGTTAGGAGCACTTGCTTTGAACACACGTATGGAATTTTATTTTTTTTTAACTGAGCGAGTAAAGCTCTAATTTTCATTATAGTTTTCTGCAAATTCTGCAGAAGCAAATGCTATTGCATGCTCCAGCTGAGAGTGCCTGAAATCCATATTTCGCGGGAAGAAAACTGACAGGAAAAGTCATGATTTGTGTACTCAGCTGAAAAATAGTACATTACGCAGCTAGTGAGAGTTGGGAATTATTTCGAGGAAGAAGAAGTGTGTAGCTTAAATGAATCGAGAGTGACAATAACGGATTGAGATAACCTGAGCGTATGTGCAGTTGCGTCAATATTTTTTCATACAACTTGCGTAAAGCCCGATCTTGCACACGCTCGAGTCACAAACATCACCCTTACCAAGATGATTACCTGTGCTCAGTAGTTGCGTAATGTAATTCATTACACTGAAAAGGATTTATGACAACTGCGTTTTGCGAATTTTACTATCCGGAATGAGGTAGTATTTGTACTATTTCGTAGGTACGCCACGCTTTACCCATTTGGAATAGCTGTCGGTGCTGTTGGCGCAGCAGTCGTCATTAGCCTTTTTCAGTGTACTTAAATAATGTATTTTATGACTTAAATATGTAACAATTTTCATACACATACACTGTTTCCCACTTGTAAACTAGTAACTAAATTTTCAGTCATAGTGAAGTTTTACTATTTCACTAGAATAGAGTACATGTTATGACGATTTTATGATATCATGCATACATAAAATCTAAAGCATATACATACATTCTAAGCCTGATTTAGATGGGTGAAGAAAACCATAAAGAAACAAGTTTTTAGTAATATTTGGACATTTTTAGTTGATCTACAGATATAGACACGCTACAGATATTTTATTTGAACTTTGCGTTTTTTGCATATTTCTACGGAATTTGCCTCTTATCGATTTAACATGGCTGTACATCTTTCGCAAAGATTAAAAGTGAAAAGTATTTCACGAAAAGCGAAGTCAATCTATCAATAAAAACTTTTCGGTCCCTTTGAATTTGTTACACTGTGCATCGTCAAAAACTATCTTCTTTTTTCGATACCCGCTCCACAATCTGTATGCCAGTTGTGAGTGTAGGTATATACACCTGCATCCCCTGTTTTATGGTAGTACGCACACGCACTATGTTGAATAAAAATGTTCTTCACCCCAGTTTTGTGTTATATAAAAACGCAGAAGGTAAAAGACCGAACTGTAAAACGTAAGTATCATATAATGAGTTATTTCAAAAATCAATAGAATTTATATAAAAATGTTATCTAAGCTGTAGCAAAAAAAATTATGTACAATTATTTACAAACAAACATTTTGAAAATACTTGTCTGAAATATTATTTGATGCTGTTAAGCATTAAAAAAAATATTTTCTATAAGTTGGTTTTAAAAAAGTATTTCTAAAAACTTTACACTCTGTAGAGAATAATTAAAAGAATATACATGTTTTTTTTTCGGAAATCTATTATTTATAATGATTTCCGAAAATAATTCAGTCCCAATTATTGCGACCTGTGTATGTATAGCTGAAATCGAGCAAATATTTGGTTTAAGTATGTGTTTTTTTTTCACTTACATCAAAGAAAAAATTATTCTGAAATGTTTTACTCATCAATTCTATGAGTAAATAAATTTTGTTTTAATACACAACAAGAGATGGTATGTTAACGTTTGGTTTCAATCTTCAACATTTAAATGGACGTTTTTTCCTCATCTTTCAGCGCTGTAACTCCTTGTATAATCGGCATAAAAAATTCAAAGTCGAGTCTAATCCTTTTTTTAAAATTGAGATAATTGAATTTTTTTCAAAAATTACAATTTTGTAAAAACACGCAGCAACCATTTCCCTATAAAATCCTGTTAGAATTTTTAATTTTGTCCTGTTAGAACATTAATTCAAGTGTCGCAAAATATGCAAGTTGTTTCTAACTACATCCCCTGAAGGCTAAAAGGTTATCTTTTAAGCTTTAATTTCTTTTTTAGTTGATTTAGTACAATTTTTTCAAGTGAAAATATTGAAGTTTAAAAATTAGATAATATTAAACTATCTAGGTAGTTAATCATAGTAAATATTTTTATACAAGCGTTATTTTTCTATGTCTCATAAATCCGAACCTAATGAGAGAGACATATGGGCATGTGCTTTCACGCTATCTCATTAATCCTTTGACACATGAACATATTCATTAATATTTACATTACAGTGACTACCATTACCCCGTTCTACCCTACATATTACTACGAGCTACATAGAATCTTCATTCTCACCGAGAAACAGATTTAGAAATTTTTACTATTAACCCTACCGATTTTTACTATAATCTTGGGAGATGCCTAGATAGACTCAAAATATAAAGTTATTCGCTATAAAAATTACAATTTTAGCTACTCAAATTTGAACAGAATTTGCTATTTATTGTACTAAAAATTACATTACTCATAAAATTTCGTACAATTATTGCAAATTTTATTACATTACTATCGAATTTTTTATATACATGTAAAAATGTTTAGTAGGTACTATAGAAATTTTTAGAATATGTACGTATTAATACTCCTTACAATACTAATAATGCTCCATGATACAAATATGGACAAAATTCTATAACTTAAAAAGTTAAACGCGATTTATATTATAAAGCCTCTAAAACCTTACCTAATTGATTTTGCATCACTTAGGCAGTTCTTCATAAGCGTTTTCTTTATAAAATATGTTAAACAATAAAAAATTTAGACAGTCTTTATTTTCATTTACTAAGTCATTAAATATATGTATTCTAAAATCTTATATATATATATGGTTCTAATAGTTATTATTGTTACTAAAATTAATTATTCATTTGCTCGCATCGATTGACTGTAAATTCACTTTAATAACATTTCTACCACGAGAAGTCTTTTATATAATATAAGATTTTATTTATTAAAACTATGACGAAACATCACAAGTGTATATACCAAATACACCGCACGCAGTAGTACACCATCCTACCGCTAGGTGACGAAGACACAGATACGAACAGAAAAGTAGTCCTTATATGATACATATAGGACCGCGAGAATCCGACTAGGCGGAGTTCGGGTAAGCTAGCTCTGGTGTTCTAGCTCGCTCGTCCTCCCATGTGAGATAGGTGGTTTCGCCTTCCTCACCCTTTTGTAAAAAGGCTTGATGGTGTCGACATCCTTTACCGAGACTGCAAGGAGTTGACCTACAGTCCTCCCCCCCCCCCCTGTGTGTAACAACACACACCCAAGCTGACAGCGGTAAGTCTACCTGAGACTACCGTAACCTATCCATAATACCGCCATCCGTAGGCGCTTTGCAAACACGACAGCCAGCCGGGGGTGTTTCCGGTCGCATACTTGTAAATAGACGCGTTATACGCATTTCACATTTAAATCGCTCTTAGCTTAAGATAATTCATAAGTTTCGAACCCCGGACGCGCCTGCATAGTCATTAAGTTTATTTGCTAAGATTTATTTCTATCTAATCCGCGAATGTGTGACAGACGGTTACATATCTTGTAATAGCGAAGTACCGACCTCGATCCTTGTATATAAGTTATTGAATAAATATTCATATTGCTTTTACATATTAAACTCCGAGTTTAAGAGTATCTTTTCGAAACCTACATCATCCTCCGGGAAAAGTTAACTGCAGTCCTAGTATAACACGGCTGTGGGAGTTGACCCACGCGTGGAGTACGCTGCACTAGCTGCCACCTTAGTGCATGCCTACCTCTAACATTACAAAACTAAAAGTTCTTTAGATGTATAATACAACTTTATTTCATGAAACCTTCCTATAAACACATATAGAGTTATGTACAATCCGATATACAAGTCATCTAAAACTATACTTAAACATTTATAAAAAGTATGAGAAACGCAGATTTATACTTAATTATATTCTAAATTTTTTTACTTTTTTTGAAAAACGGCTAGGTATGTTTGCGTAAATGGTCTCGAACTAGTCGTTTAAAGCTACGTTTTGATTTACAAACGAATAGCCATTTATGAGAAACAAGAGCACAATTGAGCAGTTTCGCCGACCAATTGAAATAGTATTATTTGCGATATTTCGAGCGGTAAGTCACGCAGAAAGTTGATGCCATGGGGGCGTTTCTTGATGGTTAACTTTAATTGTGTAAACGAATCCATCTTCCAAATTATTTGTTGCTCGATAAGCAACTTTGAAGATGAACCGTAGGATTGACTGTTGTACGGATGTGTTCAACCATTTATTCTATTACAGAGTGGACTTTAAATCAACTCCTTGTTGTTTACCCTGAGCCAATCATGATCAAGGACCATTGACCAATTAGATGGTCCCTATTAGTTGGACCAATTAGGTGGTACCAATGAGATGGACCAATCAGGTGGACCAGATCAAGTTTCGGTACTCTTCTCATAGGACACGTTATTGGCGAACAATTATTATTTTAATCTTGATTTATTGAACAAACTCGATTGATTTATCAGCCAATATTACAAAACAAAGCATCCTGTCAAAAATAGCAAAAATTTTCGATCCCTTATGGGTTTGCTCGGGCCAGTGCGATATTAGTCACAAAGACCATAATGCAAGAATGTTGGCAACTGAAAATAGATTGAGATGGGTCGGTTATACCTCAGGCATTGTATTCGAGGTGGCTTACATTAATCAAGCAGCTTGATTTAATACGTGACCTGCCAATAGTACATCGTCTTCTGCAAGATAGCTCAAAGGACATAGAAGTACACATTTTTTGTGATGTCAGCAAAACCTTATACGTAAGATCGCGTGACTCACATGGTTGGACATTTGTCCGTCTTGCGTATGCAAAATACGAGTTGTGTTGCGTAAGGCAATATTGCTATGTCGCGTCTCGAAATATGCGGTTCGGTAATTTTAACACATCTTTTTAAGGAAGCGTGTTCCGCTTTCAATTTCGCAATTAATCGAATAATATGTTGGTCCGACTCCACCATTGTATTTACATTAACTTACAAAGTCCCCACAAGTCCTAAAGGTGTTCGAATCAAAACGCGTTGTCGAAGTACAGGCTCTTGGAGACACAGTTGAGTAGCGACATGTGCGAACGAAGGACAATCCTTCTGCATTCCTGTCGTTAGGAAAACTACCCTTAGAATTTTTACAAAATCATTCGTGAGTCGAGGAACCTTACCATCTCCGGCAGCCTGAGTCTATAGTTGACATCTGAGCACTGAGATGTCTATTAATGCACTGACGGGACTCAAGAAAAACACATGTCTTCTATTTAAACCGATCGAAAATGAACTTAGTTATACACGCGCAAATGCAAGTCAAATAAATATTCGGGTGAGATCGTCAGAGTATAAGTTCGAATAGAAACTGAATTGTTAATTTTTTGTAAAATTCATTAATATTCTTACCAAATCGATATTAGTCGCCTCTTACAAGTCAAGAACAATCTCGCCGCTTTCGATCCTTTTTATTGACGATAACAGGACTACTTCAGCTCGGTGATCGACTGCGCAACGCAAAGATCACTAACCATCCGGTCATCGATTTGATAATAAGAGAAGCGCACAAAAATATTTATCACGGTGGAATGCAAACAACATTGTCTGCTACCCAGACGTGATGCAACGCAACAAGCTACTGCATAGTGGGTCCAGCTTTTTAACACAGTGTAAGGCTTATTGGCAATTTTGCACACTCACAAACACAAGTTCCTTGTCTATTAAATGCCAATGTAATTGCCTCATTTTTATAATTTCAAGTTCATCGTTTCATTATTCATGCACTGTTGTGCAAATCCAAAACGATGTATATTATATAAATACTAAATGATTCTATCGTTAGGGTAAATATAGTTTTATAATGAAAAAGATTATCGGCTTTCCGAACCAGATAGAGTTCGAATATGTTTGCCATCGATTGTTTTAAATTTTCCTGCAAGATATACTGAAGGAGTTTATAATACATGCAGGATTGTTTTATAAAAGAACCATTCTCTTGTATCAGTGGGTAAATGATTAATGAAATATTCGCAAGCGTTTCCAATCAATTCTTGGGCCATGTAAATAAGTACAAATAAAAAATAGAAGAATTTAGAAATAAATTACTCATTTGCAAAAAGTAAAGAAAGTACCATAACTTCTATCAGTTGTATGTTCTAGCAGCGTAGCAATGCTTGTTGCGAAGACATACTCTATACTTATCATAATTTACACATCAGAGTTTGAATAATGCGAAATTGTCAAAAATGGCAATGGTAATGGAGCGAGTTTAGTCGGAGCGTCGCTTTGTCTTGCACTTGATTGATTATGCGTATCGATAGAACTTTCTTAAAAAGTAGACTTTAATGGTTGCTCAATAATTCACAATTTTATTATTTCACCAACGTTTAATTGGGTCGTTATATATATTTTATCATTGCGCTATTTATATTTTCACTTGGAGATAGGCATTGATGGAGATATATACGGTATGTTTGTAAACAGAGTAGCATGTAATAATATTACATATGTATTTATCGATCGAAGCTTATATGTCGCAACGGTTTTATACATTCTGAAAATTTGTCTGTGCATAATAAGATAAATAACAAATGATTGGAGCAGTTAATTTGTGCTTCTCTTTCGGCTCTACGCGCTTTTACTGGCAGCAACCAGAATCCCACTTTTTCTGAAAAGGAAAAAAACGCCCTTCTAATTTGTTGGTACAGTTAGCAGAATTTCAAAGAGCATATTTACGAATTTGAGTGAATTAAATGATGATAATTGCACAGAAGTAAGAGAAAAGATGGAGAAAATCGTCTGGTTTTTTTATTTTTATACTAATTAACCTCATGGCAGGTTTATTAATTTACAGATGCTGAGTCCGATAAAACAGAAAAAAAAATGATGATACTGATGAACACTATAATTGCCGAAGCGATTCTGATTAAGACAGTTTTATATAATTAAAGTTTTATAAAAATATTTTGTATTTAAAACATTTTACTTATCATTTAATATATAACGAGTCCGCATCACTGAGTGCACTATATAAATCAAGCGCCCTGGCGCGCCCTTTTATCGACGACTGACGAAGTTTATTACACAACAATTATGACTGGCTATGCTTATCTTATTTTATATATTATAAGCTATTTGTATACTAAATTTTAGATTTTATAAAACTCCTTCACTTGCCACGCTTTATTATGTCTATTGCAATATTATGCTTGCCGGATTCGGCCACATAGTTTGTTATTTATATTACTATGCACAGACAAATTTTCAGACTTGATAAAACCATTGCGACATGTTTAAATTTTTGCACTACTGAGCACCGATCATTTTTATTACGATAGCCGATTAGATCATTGCAGAGGTTACATAGATTCGAGGATAGGTTAGTGAAATGACAGTTCTTAAAAATATTGAATGAGTAGCGGAAAGATTTATTTGGCCAATACTGGATTGTATGAATTGAAATAACTAGCATCGTCTTAACGTTGGCCGCCAGTAAATCCACCCGATACTGGCCCCTTGTTATCAAAATGATAATGGGCCAAACGTGGGCCGATAATCAAATTAAAATAATCGTTTGCCAGTAACGGCAATTCTTTCACGGGTGTACCGCAAGTAAAAAAAAATTTATGACTTGATTACGAAGCAATTTTATAATTATGTTTGAATTACTGCAAAGGAGCATTTAACTAAAAGTGTAATTTTCGAAAGAGGATATTTTGATTATGTATGTGATGTCTGGTATATGGACGGGCAATAAAAATTCATGTCGTAATTTGTTGGTCCTGTGCTTTTTTTCGAAATTGTACAAAGTTCATAAATTGCTATGCGATCGTCCTGATGAAATTTTGTATAATAATAACTATAAATTTCGTTCGATATGATAATTGATGCTGTTAAAATGTAAATAAATATTAATGTTACACAGAGATAGTCAATATCGAGTGCCCACGTGGTTACTCATCCAGCTCCAAGCCTATATATGCGCTAAAAGGATTATTAAAAAATTAATCATAAACTATATAGCACGGCTCGAATAACTCGAACTTTTTTTTTACACTCACTGCATGCAGCGAGACATAAAAAGCATAATAAAGCAGAAAGGAGCTGGGAATATAAAATAATGTGCGCACACGGCCATCGGGGGCTATCCGCTATCGGCAGGCCAGAGTAACATTTGCAGCCGCTTTAATTACAAGTGCGGCGCGGCTCGCCGTCCGTGTAAATCGCGCGCGCAGGAGGTGCGCCCGTCGCCGCCGCCGCCGCCGACGCCGCCGCCGTGTAACGCGACGCGCACGTAATAATGCGGCCTATTTTATGCGAAATTCCGGGAAAAGGCAGATGGTATCGTGGCGTGTGCTATACCGATGAAATACGTCGCGCGCGGAGGGTTTCTCTAATTTCGCCGGATCTCTCTCTCTCTCTCTCTCTCTCTCTCTCTCTCTCTCTCTCTCTTTCTCCTCTCTCCACCCCCTCGGCGTCGCGCGCGCCTATCCATGCCCCGACGAGCTTCTTATTCGACAAGGCGCCTCTTGTGTGCGCTGCATGGCAGGGCCCGACTGACTGACTGCACACGCACATCCGCATTCAATCACTCGACTCGCGCACACACGACCTCCAAAATTGGCGAGAGCTTGCCTCGTCCTTCGCACAGGAGAGCCTTTGTCTTCGATGCTTATCGGGCCCTGCCTGCCTGCGCAACCCTGGCGAAAAAAGAGGCGGAGAGACGCCCGCCGACGCCTGCACTTGCCGACGAAATAGCGCCCTCCCCCCCATTGCTTTTTACCTCAACGCACCTTTACTTCCCGCGCGCGCTCTGTTGCTGCTAATTACTTTTCTTTTTCATGTGACTCGTGTTACACGCGTTTCCCCCGCCCCCTCTCCCCCGTACTGCACTATCTTTATGCGTTATCGCGGTTCGGTGTAGATTGCGGCCTAATCAGCATCGGCTTAAATTATTATATACCTGCTGCACCGCGTGGGGGCTATATTGAAAAGAGATGAGCGCAGTAAGTCCCCCTTTTAGCAAATTTTACTTCTAATGGAGAGTGCTATATTTTCATCGGCTTAGGTAGAAAATGTGGATTGCTATTCCATTTTTTGGTTTATCGCTATTTCCTAAATTAAAAGTTTTTGTTTTCATTGTTTATAGCCCGCACGCATAAGCGTATCTACTGTGGTTTTGCTTGTAAACGGTGTTATAATTTATTGAATATCATAGCCTCTATAATAATATAATGTAATTATAATAGTTGGTCAACTGAAATGTCAAAATCAACAAGTAGGTATTTAATTCATCTTTACGAGCCAAAAAGCTTTTTCTAAAACATTTTATAATTTTTCTTTATTTTCAGTATTTATTGAACCTTATTTCAAACTCAAGTTCATTTTTATTATCGTGATTAGATTATTCATAACGTAAAATTAATTCTATAATGATCTTAAGTTGAGTACTATTATCTTTCTTTAAATCATATTTCATAAATTTTTATAAGTGGTTTGCGTCATAGTTATTTAGGAATTCAGTTAAAACTTTGCAAAAATATAATTTTTAACAAATTTATATGTCGATTTTATAATTGGAATTAAGTAAATATTCAAACAGAATCATTAATGAATATTAAATAAATTATCTGTTTTGAATGGACAACAAATATTGTATAACTGTATTTTTATTTAACTTACAATTTCTATTGAATAAAATTAAATTAATTGCTTGGTATAATAATTTGTCTGTTATTAAGATTGAACATACAGCAAAGTTTATTACACTTTCATCACAAACAATTCTGGATAGATACATTATTACAAACATTTTATAATTGATAAAGTTTCGATTCAAAGGTTATGCATAACATTGTTTATGATTTACAAAGTGATTTTTTATCAGAATTAATTTAATTAAAGTATCGCAATAATCTATTTGTGAAACATTCCTGCTATTAAAAATAATGCGTATAGATTACATTATTCGAAATAAATATGCGCACAAATTAATTTCTTATGAAATAGATTCCATCTTGTTGAAACCCCTGTATCACTATATTTAGATAGAAGTAATAATTTAGCATCGAAAGCCCGATAAAAATTGTGATTAATGCAGAAGTTGAGTAGGTTATCGCTTTGGGGGGGAATAACGCGAACCACAAATGGTACAAGTGGTTCAAATACGAATAAAAAAGCATGTAGACGATTGTGCGTGTCATATTAGCACTTTTTTTCTTTACTCGTATGCGAAAGTCTATTATCGATGGTTCCGCCACTTATTTCGGACTAGCGATTCCTGAAAAATTGCACACAAATACACACACACACCTTTCTCGTATATAAAAATGGCTCGCAATCACGCAGATAGAATTAAATAGATAGGGGGGTAGATGAAGCGAGAGAAAAGAGGTAAGAAGAAAGAAAAGAAAAGAAAAAAAGGAATAAAGGGAAAGAAGAAGGGGAGAAGGTAGCGACGAGCTAATCCAACCGCGAGCTTATACCAGCTAAACATATGGTATAGATACATATTATAAGTATAAGTCGCAGCGAGGTACTATAAGCCTGGCCATATTGCGGCCGGTGTGTATATATGCGTGTCAATCGTGCGCTGTGCAGTGCACTTGATCCAGTGGCTCAAACAATCAGAGCTGATGAGAGCAACAGCCATTCACCCATAATGCTCAAAGAGGTCTCTGACAAACTCGAGAGAGTGACGTCCCCTGTGCTCGAGGTCAATCGCGCTTCTCCTCGGCTCTTTAAAAATTACAATAATCGCAGAGAGCCGAGCAATCGCCACCAGAGTGTGTCCGCTTCGCCAAAATAACACAGCGAGCCATCGCTCTTTATTGAGAATTCAGTCGAGAACCGATGCATTTTTACCAACAATGATTTGCTTCATATGCTTTGGCATCGCACAATATATATCTGTAATAGAGAGAAGTAGATATTAAAAGCAAATGCGAGAAGCTTGTGAAAAGCTGGAAAGTCCGATATCGATTTGAACCTATAAATATTTAAACGTTTGACCTATATTGAGTTGAGTTTTTAAATCAACTTTGCTATTGAAATGGTTGAGCTAAGCCAAGTGCCGCAACTGCCATAATATCTAATATAGGTACTATATATAGATTTTTTGCAGCTAAATAGATACACTATAACAGATGACTAAATATAATAAATTGAGACATCACGTTGACTGCATGCTGTGTGCTAGCTGTAAAAAAAAAAAAAAATTTTGACTTTTCTATGATTATTTCTCTATCAAAGCGAGCGTTTATTATTCCTGTATAAATTTTCCATTTGCATAATTTATTTTCAAATTAAGCAAAATAAACAATCTATAATTAGTCCAGATGTTTTCATTCTATCTGTGAATGATGATTGCATTGCTCGATCTAAAATATACTAATATTATTTATTATTTAAATTTCCATGGATTTATATAGAAGTGATTGCACTAGTAAATCAGGAGCACTTTTTTTTCTACATCATTATGAGTACACTGCATCTTATCTTGGTGCTATTTTTATGCAAGAGTTTTAATTGTCATTTACGTCTTGCGGATACATATAGTGCATAGATTTCTTTAAATAATTGGTCACAGAGTGCGATTATTGATATAAGTGAGTAGAAAATATTTTCTTATATTAAGTAACGACATATGAGAGAATGAAAACAGTTTAGCTTCATTAGACTCAACTAGGGATGCGTGGCCGTGCGACAATCAAAAAACAACTTCAACAATTTATGATTAGGAAAACGATCGAATATTCTGGAAAACTGCACTCGCAAAGTTCATGCGCGCCGCGGCCTTAGCACGCATAAATGCGCAGAAGAAGTCATAGGGAAATAATAGAAAAACTACGTTGCGCGCGGAAATTAGCGTTGGATTTATGAAAAGTTTTTAATAACTATCCCGATAAACATTGTAATTTATCGGAGTTCATTAAATTCCAAGATCGGCCACTAAAAATATATCACTTATACACACCGCGCGTCACTTGTACAAATGAGATGTTTTTCTGGACTGCTGGCTGGCGGACAACAAGAAGGGGTTGCTTGTTTCGATCGCGGCCTCTCTCGCTCGCTCGGCAGTCAATCCCGCCAGATATGAATATAATTGCCATATATGAAATCATTAATGTCACCGTTTCGCTCGCTCTCATTATCGATGCACTCGCAAATACGGCCACATGTGGCGGCGCGACGCGCTCCAGCGCTATCTCGCACGAGTCCACGAGCACGCATGCATCGGGTATGTAGCCGACCCGCGCTCCCCGATCGCGCTAATGGTACAAGCTGAAAGAGGAGCGGGGAAGGGGGGCAGAAGCAATCGACTACAGGCCGCGCCGCGTCGGACACCGAGCAGAAATGAGACGGTGCAAAGTTAGCCGATGGGCATGAAAGCGCGGCGAATTCGCGAGAGCGAGATGGCAAAAGAAAGACAATGCCATCACCGAGATCGGATTCCAAGAAGGCATAGGCACTAATCAAGGGTCGAGACGGACGCCAGACAAGATAATGGCAGATCAATCTAATTCACATGCTACTCAGACGCGCGCGTCTCGCGGGGCTATATAATGCGGACCGGCTGGTATGTGTATATATACGCGACATCGATTCAACGGCCCGGCGCCCGGTTCGCCCGCCCGCGCGATAGCCTATGCCTACTATATATGTATATATGTATGTAGATGCCGAAAAGTAATCGAGAGTGCAAAATTTCTTTTCCGTGTCTGCAACTCCACGACCCGAGGGCTTTGTTAACTATTTGTCGTTCGCCATCGCTGCCCCCTTTCCCCCTCGTATCAATGACCGTCGCCGACAGGAGCTTATATATTGACTCGACCAATATTTTAATCAGCCTATGCAGGCTTGCATATGTGAGTTTACCGAAAATTCTAAAGTTCTCTTTATTATACTTTGGCGAAATCACTTTTGAAATACTGCCTGCCTTACCGATCGCCATCCGCGTAGTCTACACGAACTATATTATATTACGCACACATACTTAACTGTTGGCTAGTGATAAGGCAGATTTCTAGTAGGCCGGCTGCGACAGTCACGGTCAGCCTGCAAAGGGCGGATATTGCAGAATCAAGTTTATACGCGAAGAAGAAGAACGAGATCCCAAAAGGTAGTTGCATGCATGTATACCGTCAGCGGACAAGGCAGAAACCACTACAATATGCAAAAATGGAAGTTACCGCAAGCTCGTGTACCGACCAGTCAAGCCGACAAGTGCTGCGGTCTCGCTATCATTCGAAAGTATGAAATAAAAAGTAAAGTGTGCCCCCCTTGAGAGAAACTTCGCGACGAAGCGGCAGGGGGTGTGTGTGATCGTGAAACCGGTAGCCACCCAAGAAGGCGGTTCCCTTTCTCTCCTACATGTATATACGGTACTTGAGCGTATACAGCCTTACCATCTCTCTCTTCTCTCTTCTCTCCTCCTTTTCATTTCTTTACTCCCCAAGGCTGCGCCCGACGAGCTCGACTAACAGATCGACACGTGTGGTGTGCGGTCCGCAGCAGCACATACACAGGGATTAATTCTCTTATGTGCGTAAGCAAAGTGAATGAAATATCGAATTGCCTTGCAAAGTAAATATATAAGAAGGCGCTCTCGGCGTGAGTGTGTGTGAGAGAGAGAGAGAGAGAGAGAGACGGAAAACCGCACCCTCTGCACATCGCGCACGAGCCACGCGAGATGGCTTGTTAAGTTAACGTCTCAATTTAAGGAGCACTTCTGGCCCAGGGTCGCCGGGTTCGCTCTTTTCACGAGGCTCCTCGGTACTGGGCGGATGATCGCCAGGAGCACGCGCGCGCGCGCACTTTTTTCGAAAACGTCTTAGGAGAAGAAGGAGAGCGAGCGAGCAGCAATAAAATAATAAAAATGCGTACATGATGAGACGGAAAGCCATTAGTCGCCTCAGGGGAAAAAAAATAAAGTATTCAGAGCTGGAGAAAGAAAGAGGAAGGAGGAGCAGGAGGAGGAGGAGAGATAGAGAGGGAGAGAGAGCGACGAATAAGTAAGAGAAAGAGGAGATGGAAAAAAGAGGGTTTTTCGGAAACGTCGCGTTTGAAGATCCCCGAGCTAAGGGAGAGAACGAAGATAGCAGCCTTGGCTCATAATACGAAGAGAGGCCGGCGCCTCTCTCTCTCTCTCTCTCTCTCTCTCTAGCAGCATCACCACGTGGCATGCAGCCAACTACCGTCTCCTGATCAATATGCTTACAGCAAACTCTCCGAGTCCTCCTGACTCTCTCCACCATACACATAAGACCGACCATGGAGTGCCGCAAATATTATTACTAAAATCGAAAACCTGACGAAGCGCTCTGCGGTACTTTTACCCGATCGCTCCCTGCATCGCGGTTCACCAAAAACTACAACTCTTTTAATGCACAAGTATAAGCCTTGCGATTTAATCGCTTCATTTACTGTCAACGTCTATTCAAATACTTTTTTAACCGATTCCGTATGAATATATACATTTCGATAGATTTATTGTTAATTATTAAGATTTTACAATAAAATATTGCTTATACCGATCTACGTATTAGGGTTTCTGAAGATTCTACAAGCAGTACAAGACATGTGAGAATCTAAGCAAATGAACGTTGTCTTCTGACCAACTACGTGTATCTGCTATAGACTATTTTTGTTTAAAATTTTCTAATTTACTGGTAAGTATACTAATTTCATGTTATAGTGATGATTTTAAAGTATTCAGGTACTTTAACTATTACTCTTAAGTAGTTTTAATTATTAATTATTTCGTTTGTTTATATCTGCAGAAAACCTTTGTCGTTCAAGAAAATAAGTTCTCATAATATGACTTTGATATTTGTTTCTACCTATTGTTCACCGAAATATAAGATTTTTCCACTTTAACTATAAATTTTAATGCACAATTTAAGTATATTTTCCTACAGAGCAATAGAGCAATAAAATACTGCTATCTTAGTTTTTTTTTTATCATCATGATCCAAAAATGTAACCTTTTTAATTATAAATTTTAAAATATGCATTTTCATTTTTGAAATTTGAATGAATTCGTAATTTTCAAGTAAAACCGTCAACATGTGTCATATTTACAAAGTCGTCTTGTTGGAGTCCCTCAAGTATCCCACTTAGTACAATGAGGGTTAAATAAACAGCTCTCTAAATTTAGAATAAGTTAACATAACTCCAAAAAGTACAATTTATTCTGTTTTAAGTAAGCGCATAGCCACTCTTGGAATTATGATAGGATTATGACAAACCAAAATAAAAATTTCCTTTCATAGTTTACGAGTGATAAATATTTTTTTAGAGGGTAAGCATTACACAGTCAATTTACTGTATATTTGTTTAATTTTCTTATTATTATGCGACATTAATTTAAAATTTTGTATTAAAAGCTTATTTATTAATAAAAAATAGAGTAACAGTAACTCGGTAAATTAAAAAAAGTAAACATTACTTTAAAAAGTCTGAAAACCTTCTTCAACAATTTAAAATACAATACGTTCCGAAAGATAATTAATTCTAAATTTAAGAGTGTTTTTTTTACTTTTTAATGATAGGAAATAATTCGTTATTTAAATAGGGGCTATGTATTTTGAAATAAGCTAAATTGTTAGTAAAATGTGCACATAGTATAAAGATATATACTATAATTAATATAATTATTATATATTTTTTTAACCAAATATTTTTTTTCCTTCTACACTAAGTATTCATTTAAATATAATTTAGCTTACTATCCGAAAAATTAATTTCTAGCCCCCCACGAATTGTTAATAATATAAGTTAAACCTGAAAGTTTGAAATTTAAAGATATAATAGTTTAATCTGTAACTCAATAATCATGAGTTTGATTTGTATCAGTGGTAGACATCAGGAAAAGCATCATTTTTAATCGTGAGAGCTTTAATCATACCCTCACCTACCCGCAGAGCTGCGATTTGTACGTGCAGATTAGTGAGTATGAACATATTAGTACCACGCGAGAGCCACGTGGTAGAGAATTCTATCCCGACATTAAGCAGACGAAAGTCGAGTGCAGTTCGCTCGCGAGCTTGGCCTTTCCTTCGCTATCAAAGATGCTATATAGCCTGGACGATCGCGCCGTCGCATCGAGATACTATCGTATTCGAGAAAAAACAAAATATCACTTGATTGCTTTTCCTCATTTTCAACTGAAGATCCTGCTTTCTTCCTCTGGCCTCGTCTGCAGCCCTCCTCCCTCCCTCTCTCTCTCCCTCTTTCTCTGTATGTATATAAAAGATTACCGGCAGAGTTTTCAGCGGCAGGGAGATAGTGCCTCTCTCTCTCTCTCTTTCTCTCTCTCTCTCTATACGACGTCGTGGGTGGGTAGATTATAGTGGTAGTGGTAGTGGTGGTGGTGGTGGCGGTGGCGGCGGCAGCGGCGGTGGTGGCGACGGCGGCAGCGGCGGCGGCGGCGGCGGTGGTGACGGTGGTGGCGGTGGTGGTGGTGGATGAACCTCAGTGTCCGGCGCGCCTCCGACAAGCGTGCTTCGGCGGTATCATATACTATACATGATATCCCTTAGCGGTGCCGTTTTATCGCGACCATATATATATATATTGATACCGCGGCATATACCATAGGCTATATGTATATTCACACACACATATGTATATGATCCCAGTGATACGAAGAGAACGACGCTATTAAGATTTTATATAGGAGGAAGAAGTAGTTTGTAACATTGAGTGCACTGGAGGCAACGCGGTGAATTATTGTGATTGTATAACGTCCAGTAAGTTCAGTGAATATTTTGTAAATTTTGCGGTTGTAGAGCGGTAAAGAGAGAGAGAGAGATATAAAGAGAGGCAGGGAGGACATGTGCTCAACACGCAAGCACGAGTAAACCGGTTGCGCTGACTGTTTCGTAATTAAACCACAAATACATATATACATCGCTTCCACGTCGAGTCACAAAATTCTAGATATTTAAATCAAAACAATTAGTCTGCAGGCCAAGATTTTCCTATTCACACTTTTATCACCGACCAACCCGAAATACCAGAGAGTACCTATGTAGTAATGCATGAGAGTGAAATGTAAGATGCTCGAGGAAGCTGCTGGTTAAGGCAACACACGCGGTACATTGGGTACTACCCCGTGCGCGTTATTCGGGTTGGATGCCACTTTGTGAATTGAACAAGCGCTGTTAGACTATTTAAATGGTGCATCACCATCGTGTGAGCCTTACCCGTAGTGAAACATTAGGTATACATCGAAAGTGTCCAAGAAAGTCTAGACGTCCTTAGAACTCGATTAGATTATTAATAAATATATATTACGCAAACAAACCGGAGAGTTTATATTAGAGATTCGAAGGAGAAAGTCGGAGATAATAGCTTTAAGGATATATATATATTATATATATATACCTTGAAGACTGTGCTCTCGATCGCCAGTGATACAGCCATCCAACAGCACAGCACACCGTTATAAAAAATAATATAATTTCCGATTAAGACCAAATAGCTGCAACAGTTACCGCAAGTAAGCATTATATAGTAATGATTGCTTGTACATGATTAGATCTCGTTGACTTTTTTGTATGGTATCTCATATCCTTAATTTTCAATCTGCATAAGCTCAGCTTGTACTCGTCGATCGAGGACGGGCTTTCGGTGCGGCGCGCAGTTTCTCTCTCTCTCTCTCTCTGATATATTCGGTGTCGCGCGCACACACACAGAGAGAGAGTCAAAGAGAGAAGCGAGAGCTCTCAGAAAGTGGTTACCGCGATCGCGCGAATGGCCAAGAGGACAGGCGTTTCTAGGCCACAGGAAAGCGGTGGTGATAAGGATTCGTCGTACGGGGCTCAGGTACATTGGTAATGGGGGGTTTAGGCGAGGATGCCTTCTCCCCGTCGTTGCAGTCATCACCTTCTGCCGTCACCACCACCATCTCCGCTACCGCAGTCGCATCCACGAAGGGTATACCTTTTGCGGAGACTCCGGCCGATCCCATCCGAAGAAGCAAGAGCATCCACTCCCACGCGGGATTACTCAAGCGCAAGCAGAGCGGTGGTAGAAGGATTCTCGAGCGCGACTCGGCAGGCGAGAAGGGTAGGAATAAGTCGCGATCACCCCAGGGGGACTACAGCCGCTCAGGTAGCCGCATTCTCCTGCGCGACTCGGCCAGCTTATTGTCGTCGGCGGAGGAAGAGAGGGGAAGCAATAGCTGGTACATCAGAGAGGGATCACGATTTACCGAGGCAATACGCGCTGGAGGTAGGAGGAAGAGGTGACTCGCCGCCGAGATGCACCAAGTGCCAAATCGGTCCCGACTGCGAATCGCTCACGAATGCAAATCATCATCGTCCACCATCGCCACCACTTTGAACGGCAATAAGCTCGGGGATGGGAGCAGGCCCGATTCGCGCACGCTTTTCCACCTGCAGCCCCGACATCGTCCACGGCTACGGCGAACCGCCCCACAGGACGATGGGAGGGAGGCCTCGAGCCAGTCGGGATGCTCCCTGCGGAGCCAGGTCCGGTCCGGCACCCACGGCGCACCCGGTGCTGGTCCATTTCTACCGCGCGGATCCCTCCTCTCGACTTTCATATTCTTAGTATTGCTTATTTGGAGTCTAACTCTCTGTCCCGCGGTACTGGCGCGGCAAAGCCTGCACCAGACCTGCCCGGGCTGTCCGCACCAGCAGCACGCGCACCTTCATCGCACCGGCAAGGAGCCTGGACCGAATCCGGACGATCTCAGACTGGAGGCTATAAAGCACCAGATACTGTCGAAGCTCGGCTTGAGAAGCCGGCCCGACGTCAACAGGACTCTGGCCTCGGTACCAAAGCGCCTCGCCCTCGAGACGATATACAGAGCCGAAGCTCAGCAGCCCGCCAGGCCTCCGTCGCCGGACAGGGCGGCGCAGTACCACAACAACAATTTCGATAGAAGTCGCGAGCCGTACGGGGAATTCGGGTACGGCGGAGTCGACGAGTACACCTACAGGAACTTGGAGCAGACCGGCGGCGAGCCTGCCGCTGTTGCTGCTGCTGCCGCTGCTGCTGCTGCCGCTGCCGCCGCCGCCGCCGCCGCAGCCGCCGCCGACACCACGACGCAAAATCTACCCCCTTATCAAGATTACGAAGATCTGTACGGGTCTCCGCACGAGCCGGAGGTAATGGACGACTTCTACGCGAGAACTTCGGAGATCATCACCTTTGCGGAACCGGGTGAGTTGCTGCACTCTCTCGCTCTTGGTTTTTCCAACTTTTAAATATGTCTATAGCAATGGTTTTTCAACATATTCGTATCTTTGAAGGCGTTGATAATCGTGTGATTGCGCATATTCAGCAGCTTTAGGTGTTGCATTTTGGGCAGTGCTGCCATCTCTATCATAATCCACATACTGTACGAATACGCCAAAGCAACAATTTACAGCTAGAAACTCATGCATGATTTTTCTCTGGTACAATCCCTAATCAATATTTTATTAATGGATCAATTTCATCTTAACGTTATTAATATCTCATCTCAATCATCTTATAATGTTATTAAAATTTGAATTTTTTAAAATGTTAACAAATAATTTGATAATCGGTTTCAGTGTGCATAATGAACCTTCATAGATGGATATTGTATACAATAATAAATATATTCGAGATTAAAAAGTAATTCTTAAAAAAATATATTTTATGCTTATTTAAATTTGTACAAATTACTTAAGGTATATCCTCATACACTATTAGCTAGTCTTCGTTACGTGTATATATATATACATGACTTTTTTGAATCTTTATGAAATGTGTAAATATATGTATGCTAAATATTATTATATGCATTCAAAATGTTGCACAGTAGTACATTAAGCTTATCATTGGTAAGTCTTGGATGTAGCACTTGGACAAGCGATTTTTTATACATACTTTTGGGATTCATCAGAATATAGTAATCTTTTTATAGACTGTTGCATTAAAAAAATTAATGTGCAAGTTTTTATGCAAGTTCTATAAATATTTAATGCCTACAATTACATATTTATTTAAAATTTTAAACGAAATTTTATTATAAAAAGTAATTAATTTAATAACAAAGATACAGAAACGGAGATCGGTTATTCAGTGATAGTAGTAGAAAAGTAATGATATGCTTTATAAATAAATAATGATGAAAGTATCATATATAATTAAATCTTAAAGTTACATTTTACGAATTATATAGTCCAGTATACATATTCAGTATACATAGTACTATATATTATCATTTTATTGGATTTAGGGCTTTTGAAACAGCTATTTAGTTTAGATTCGATAAAAAATTTTATTGATACTGATATACTGAAGCTCATCGTTAATGAATGAATCATTTATGCATGCTGCCGATCAAATTATTTATTCAAAAATTTTATTTTTACTAAAAATACCAATGTAAAAAAAATGAAAATTTTTAGTTTACAATAATTAGTAATTTACTTTTGTAATTAAAAAAATTGCCCTTTTTAAGAATGTAGACTTACTGACATAAATTATAATGAGTCATTCATTTCTTTTTAATAATTACTTTCAAGAAACGTATTATTACAAGTAGAATGATTGAAAAGTTAACTATGCCTTATTATGCACCTATTTAATGACATTAACAAACTGGATATTTATAATAAATTAGAAAATGCATGCAACAAAAATGTATATTGTGTTGGTCGTCAATAGAATACATTTAGAACGAAAGTATACGAGGTAAGTAACTGAAGGCTAAATTAATAAGGTAATTAAGAAGGTATTATTCTCCACACCAGTCAGAGAGTACAATATCCATCGCAACAGATAATTATTTTTAATGTTAGACAAAATGCATGCAAAGGAGTACATCCGAGGGATAATCCATTTTCATTAGAAGCCCCAAGAACACATTAACGTCAGCGCAAATGAAACATTCGAGTTAAATCTGGCCACGCGATGTATAGAAATCCTGAACGAATACAGCAGCTTTAAAAAATAATATAAACTATCCACTCGCACGGACTAGCACTTCGCGCACTCCTCTCGGTGCAGCAGTATATACAGCTCGCACCGCGGCGGCGACGGCGGCACCGCTATACCATACATCTCGCGATTGGTCCCGGCTCCCGCGTGGCGGCGTTGCGGCACGCAACGCCTTCGAGCATTGCGAGCTGTGCTGTGCTGCGCTGCTATGCCGCGGCGCAAAAAACCAACTTTTTTGCACGTAAGGATACGGGCGCTGGTCTTCGGCTTTCGCGCTAATACGATTTATTATTTTTCTCTATATCTATCTTTAAGTAACGTATATATACAGTCCGCTTGGGCGTTATAGATGTAATATTCGTAACGCAGTGTTTGCCAAATTAACTTGTTATATATTTAGAAATTGAGATCTATAATACATATATTTGTACTATAGAGTTTTAAGGAGTTCAGGCTTGACAGTTTTTTATTTTCAATTGATCAAATTAAATACACTACGAAATCCACCATCGAAATTTAAATCAATTTTTTATTTATAGAATTAAGTTTTTATTTGCAAATCTCGAAATTAAACAATATTAGACATCCAAATTTAAAGTAGGGTTATAAATAAAACAAGAGTTGGTACGAAATTGAAAATTTCACGAGTTAACATAACTTTTTTCTTTATATTCTCAAAAGTTGAATCAGTTAAATTTTACTGATTATAAGTGAATATTGACTTAATGGCTCTGTCAAATGTCGTGCACTGAAAGTCAGTAGCTATTCACTAATTGTTGCAACCAATAATGTAACTTATTGAATAGGTTAATAGTGACCGATTAAATTAGTCAATAAGTACTTCTGAAACAGTCAAACGACGTTATTCTTTTCGGACGCCTAAAAACGTTTACTTATTAGATAAGTAAATATATGCACCGCTAAATAGGTCAAATTTGACTTACTCCGCAATTAAATCTTAGTTTTAATTAAAATAAAATACAGTTTAATTTTGTAGGGAAGTCAATTTTTTACTTATTCATCAGTTATATTTTACTGTTTCAGTTATATTTTACTGAAAAACTTTTCATAACAGAACTACATATTTTCAACTTTAATATAGCATAATAATCAACTTTGGCTTTTCAAAGCTTAAATCATTGCTTTAACAACTCTTGACTCATTTGCTATCTCAAAGTAAGAAACTAATGTTACCCATTTAATAATTCGTATTAAACGTGAATTACTAACTTTACAGGAATTGTACAACCAGAACAGCCTTAAAAGAGTCTCGCACTCGCCATTAGCTCGGGGTCTAAATAATGTTATTAAGGCAGTCCTACAGTTGAAAGGAGTAGTGAACTTTTTTTACAACTGCCTGTTATATGTCTGAAAAATTGATATTTTTAAGTTTAATCAAACAACTTAGAACTATGTAGAAATGAGAAAGCCCCAAAAGGAGCTTTAGCGGCTGCTTAAAGTTTCAATATCGAAATATAGTCAGGTTTATTCTAATAATAATAATAATAATAATA
>UELU01138905.1:0-10634 GCA_900490025.1 Megastigmus dorsalis
AACCCAATGCATACCACTTCTCCTATATTCTTCTGTATTAAATACAAGAGCAGCTGGCCTCGTCCAAGTGAGAGGGATCCGATCTGCAGGATACACTCCCACAGTGTGAAGTTTTATCTGGGACAGGTGTGTAAAAATTTTCATCGTATTCATTGCAGAGGTTCAATGGTGACTCAAAGATAGGCTCTATTGTATCCTGTCTTTTGTAGCCGTGTGAATTTAACCAATTCCTCAGACGTAAGCATTGTTAAGCGCGCAGCTATATCTCGAATAGTAGGGTTTGATAGCGTGCTGAAGACAATACTTTTCACACCAGCCAATTTTATCAAAAGACGGGCAGCTCTTCTCCAATTCGAGATTAACAACGGTTCGTGTCGTCAATTTGCTGAGCAAAGCCACTTTTTCTTTGCCGCGTACATATATTTTACCGGCTCTTTGGCAAATGCCCACCAAGCTCTTGTTCAGCTGCTTTACGCTGATATCTCCTTCGTACCAATCAAATCCGTGATGATTAATGGTTAACCAATTATTCTGTCTCGCAATATCTTTGCGTAAAAATCTCGAATTACATTTTTCTTCCACTATCCAATGCGGACTAAAGTCCCCATGAAAGGCGAAAATAGCAACCTCTTTGGGGACCATACGGTCTCTATTGTCTTTAAAATACTGAAAATCAATTATCAAATCCATGATGACTGTCTCCTTAGAGATCTATGGCTTAATTGACGCATAAGGCGCTTTGTCCACGTTTTATCAATGTGCGCGGCACCTATCGTCGCTATTTCAACCACTATGTTGGCAGCACTGTGGATAGCCTCTTTACGGGCTCTCGCCACTCCTTCTTTGAGCTTTTCCTTAAGTCTAGGTATTGCACGTCGGCATAGACCTTTCATAAAGCCTCCTATACCTGCGCCTAACTGATAGGGGTATCTACTACTACTGTGACCGCCAATACCTGTGGTGTGCGTTGGTGTGCTAAAATTAGTAGAATCGCCAATTTCATCACCCCCACCACCACATTGTTCAATAAATAACTCTCTGTACGAAGACATTTTAACTGATACGTTTGAAGTGAAGTGTCACCGTCAATGGACCATAGTCGAATGGCACGAGATTGCCGTGTTGATCTCTTATATCTATCTCAATCTACTGAAATGAGCATGACAACAAAGGCACATACATTGGTGAGGGAAAGTTTGCAATCTGTGTACTACCCTAAGTGCATTTAGCCGAAGAGGTACAGCTCGCAATAAACGTGTGTAAACATCGCCCGTCACGTACGGCTGACAAATCCTACTATAGACCATCAGTACAGAAGGTAAACTATTTACAAGATTCACGGGTCGGCTGCCAATAATGAAGTTTTCTACCTTATCCTCACAAGATATTAATTGATCATCTTCGAGTCCCAGTATTCTGCGCAATTTTTCCGATAGCGTAAAAGTATGTATTATAACGTGGCGGATTTTCGCAGGTTAATCGCACGAATTTAAATATTAAAAATGCCTTAAAAGGCAATACAAGCAGCCAGATGGGATGTCCCTCCACCTCTCATCTCGGGCCATTTTAAATTAAGCATTTATTTATTATTTTTATTTTTTATTTTATGCCTACGCAAATACACGTCGACGAGCGCCGGGACCTTCTTTCGGGGTCAAGAGACACCAACAGAAGATCCCGCTACAACCTCCAGGATGCGCTGCTCCGTCGCTCAGAACATCTACATGTTGCAGATGCCTAAGTTACACATTCTTATTTTTTTATCTCTTCTTATGCCTCTCATTAGTTTTGCCTCAATGTCATTATAATTCTCCCATTTTAATTATTCAAAACTACTTATTTTTTATGCCTTAAAGGCTAAGAGTGCATTTTCCTGCAGTTTATGTAAGAGAGCGTTATAGGCTTTCTAATGCCTTGCTCTGCTTGCCTACGAATTATAATTCGTACATCTGCGGAAAATTCCATTGAATATTGCCTGCTGGTACATAGTAGCCCCAGTATCGAATTGGAATATTTTAAAATTCCAAAATTATTGAAAATTCCACAAAAGATACTTGTAGCGACATTGGAGCGAGAGAGAAGGATTAGACACAACAATATTCCGATGTGGTGCCGAACTACAGCGCACCAATCAGCGAGCGACGTGACAGCAGCGCAAAGGATGTCGCAGGCCTCGACGGACTCGGCGATGTTTGCCCTTGCGACTTCTCTCCTGGCTACCGAACGGACAACACCCTCTCTTCTATATTGCGTAAAAGTTCACTCCGCGAACAGTGATGGCGCCCGTGCCTTTTTATTGGTAGCGCTCGTTCGTTTGGATTTATAAATTATTAAATTATATCTTAAATATTGTCAATTAACTGCCTTGCTTTTCCAGGCCCAATACCTGATGAAAATCGTTTTGATAGGAGCAGGAGCTACAAAAGGGTAGACTTTGCCTTACGCAGTTTCACAGATTCTTATTTAAAATTCAATTTATAATTTTGCGCCTACTTTGTGGCTTTAACTCCACGCTAGAGTGCCTTCGTCCTCGCGCGTTTGTAGTTATTTTTTCTGTTAATTAATTTCTCGCGCACGTATCCGTACGCTCGAGATTTGAGGTGGAGCATAATTTGGTAAGCCAAGCGACTCAAAATATTGTAAGGCGTATTGCGTGCCACTTTACGGCAATTATATAAAATCTTATTTCCTGTAAAATCAACTTGTAGTAGAGTCATTTAAATAAATAGCGTGCCTACTGCGACAGGCTCTTATAATATTCCGCTAGACTCTCAGATTATATTTTATTTGTTACATTGAAAATAGCATACCTCTCAGGTCTATTGTAAATATTTATTTGCCTATTAAAGGACTCAAATTATTAAGATCAACTCCAATTTGTAGAGTGCGAACTTATTTATATTTATTATTTGATATTTTTGCATGTGTGTATACGTGTCTGTCCACAACCCGAAACTCAGCTCGAACGTCTCTGGCCGTTCGACCTCACGACTCTGCCTCTGGCTAGTCGCGCATAAATAAAAAATAGAATTTAATTCAAATCAATTAATCGAGTGGTACTGCTCGAATTTAGAGTAATCACTTTAAATAAATCTAAAAATACAGTGCCTGGCGCCCTGATTCACTCTGCCTATGCAGATAATTATTAAAATCGTAAATAACATAACTTATTCAAATTTGGATGGTAAATCAACCGTCATTTACCTCCTAATTATACACGCGGAGAAGCTACCGAGTCGCTCCCACACTCAATTCTAATTCCCCCGTTATGGTATATATCCTGGGCAATCAGCGGTACATTTGTATGTAACTTGTACGTACCCACCGCACTGTATTTCAAAATATAAATGATCTTTCACATTACTCAGGCTATTTATTTCTGCCAGAAGGGGGTCAATGTCGCGATAAACACCCGGTTTCATCCCGCAGAATGTCTCAATTGCTTCCTCATAGTGTACATCGTTCACCGAAACTTGTCAACGTTTCGATTTTCTCACGTACACAGCGCCCTCCTTCTTATCGCCGCTTATGTGCTGAAATGTGAGAGGTATTTGAATCTTTGTAAGGCCCACACACCACTCACCGTGTTGGCAAAAGTTTTGCTGTAACTGCGTGGTGAAGTTCGTGGGTGTGTTGTTAGGGTATACATACACACTATTATTGCTCGATAGAACAATGTAAAAATCGTCCCTCATGGTAAACTTTCCAAATCTTTAGCGAATATCCAAGAGTTGAATTTTTCAGGATACCCTTTCCAACTCACAAAGTATTGCTTTCTTGGCCCTCTACCTTTACTCTTTAAGATCTTCTCGACCTCAAAAGTATCCTCTGTCAAATTTTTCCTCACTCTGCTTAACTGCTCCTCATAAAAGAAACCATCAATTTTTTCACCACTGAGATCCTGCACGAAATAGACTACCGGCTCTCGCAAAGAGTCGATTCGAGTAATTTTAAATAACTCCAATCTCCACCCATAAAAAAAATTGATAATCCCAACAACTTGACCATGGTAGTTCTATGTTTTTGGGGTCGCTGATTCCGAATCCGGGATCAGTTTAACCCCATCGGATCTTGGTCAAGGTCATTTCAAGGTCAAATGTACAAGATTAGCAGCAACCAAGGTTTAACAGTACATACATATGTTTTTGGGGTCGCTGAATCCGAATCTGTGGTACGTTCGACCCCATGGCACAGTGGCCGGAAACGTCAAAAAAATACATTAAATTCTAAATCCTAAGCCCTAAACGCTTAAACCCTCAAATCCTACACCCTAAACCCTGAGTTAGATACATTCAAATTTGTTAGAAGTATATGCAATTCAATAAAATACACATAAATATTTCAAGCCCATTACTCCTTTTTATGGTAACGAACTATTTTATTGTCAAATGATTTACGAAGTGGATTACGCTTCCGCTTTTTCGATGTTGATGGCAGATCTCTTTTCAACGACCAACAGTAATCTGCTAACATATTTATGTCTCATCTTCCTTAGTACCTACGCTCCATTACCTTCATATCTTGGTGAAATCTCTCTCCCTGCTCTTCGCTGCATTCACCTACGTTTTCTGGAAATTCATCTATATGGGAATATAAAGTGTAATTTTAGATTCATTAAGCAGCCTTGATTTTCGTAACTATTTACTAAATTTAGTACTATTTGTTGGTAATTTTGGTTCTTATGATTTCCAAGAAAATTTTTAATTGTCTCCTTGAAATATAACCATGATTCTTTCTCTGTATGATTCATTTTCGTAACAAAAATTTCATCATTTATCATCTTAAGAATCTGAGGGCCATCGAAAATTTCTTCATTTACTTTAGCATCACTTAATTTGGGAAACTGACTTCGCAGATACTTAAAGCAGTTACCATCTTTGTCTGAAGATTTTACCCATTGTTTCATAAGTCCCAATTTAATGTGCAGAGGTGGTACTAGAATTTTTGATGGATCAACGAGTGGCTTTTCTTTTATTTAAGAATTTATCACTTCAGGTCTGATGACCAAGAATGTAGTATAGCAAAACGGGATAGTTTTTGGTACATTTGCAGCAAGTGTGAGACCCCCAAAAAATAGAAGAAAAATCAGTCAAAATATTAAAAAGCAGTATGAGAAAATGCTTGACTTACAAATGAAAAATGATGAAATTGATAGGGTTCCTAAAATTATATGCGCCTTATGTAGGAAAATGCTACAAATTGTCAAAAATGGTAATATTGAAGTAAAAATGAAAGTGCCTACGATATGGAAGAAACCTTGTGGGAAAGAAGATTGTTATTTTGGTAATAGAAATTTGCATGGAGTTAATAGTAGTAACAAGTCGCAAATTAATTACGCTAACGTTGAAAGTGTTACAAAACCTACATATGAATCGCCAATTGATGAAAGAGAAGATTCAGAGGATATCTGCACAAGTGAAAGTATGGATGTTGAGCAAAATTTAGAAAGACATGATAAAGATGAAATCGTAGAAGCAGAAATGGAGAGAGAACTTGAAGAAGATGTTATGGCGGAAAAAGAAAAATTGACTGATGAAGACAGTAACGTTGCTAGTACGAGTGATATAAGTGACGAGAATACACCCCCTATAATGCTAAGAACGAAAAAGGTCCACTTACACAAGAAAAAGCGAATGATCTCATACGCGATTTGGGCCTACCAAAAGATGGGGCAGAGTTCTTGGCTTCATGGCTGTAACAAAATACTAATGAAGTTGGAAAAATTAAAGTTTCTTACTACCGAGACAGAGATAAGGAATATCGTGATTATTTCGCTTACAATAAAGAATTTTCCTTAGTGTACTGCAAAGATATAGTTGGGTTGATGAATCGCTTTAAACATGGATGTTACAAACCGAACGAGTGGAGATTGTTCATCGATTCGTCGAAGAGACGTTTAAAAGCTGTTCTATTACAAAATACAAATGTTTATGCACCCATTCCCATAGGATATTCGGTAATACTGGATGAAAAGTACTGTAACATGGAAGTAATATTAAACCGAATATAATACAATGATCATAAATGGCAAATACGTGGGGATCTTAAAATCATAACAATACTTTTAGGGCAACAGTCGAGATTCACAAAATATCCTTGCTATTTATGTGAATGGGATAGTAGGGATAGAAACAATCATTACATAAAGAGTCTCTGGCCCCTAAGAAAAACGTTCGAACCGGATTCTAAGAATATAAAAGAAAAGCCACTCGTTGATCCATCAAAAATTCTAGTTCCACCTCTGCACATTAAATTGGGACTTATGAAATAATGGGTAAAATCTTTAGACAAAGATGGTAACTGCTTTAAGTATCTGCGAAGTCAGTTTCCCAAATTAAGTGATGCTAAAGTAAATGAAGGAATTTTCGATGGCCCTCAGATTCGTAAGATGATAAATGATGAAATTTTTGTTACGAAAATGAATCATACAGAGAAAGAAGCATGGCTATATTTCAGGGAGGCAATTAAAAATTTTCTTGGAAATCATAAGAGCCAAAATTACCAACAAATAGTACTAAATTTAGTAAATAGTTAAGAAAATCAACGCTGCTTAATGAATCTAAAATTACACTTTTTATATTCCCATATAGATGAGTTATATTCCCGTATAGATGTTATAGATTAAAATACATACTTTGAAATAAAAGAAGATTTGAGGTGGCATAACAATAAATTAATTAATTGTTTAAACAAAAGGTATCAAGAAATCGTGATTTTTCAAGTAAAATGCTCGAAAATGGTCGTATAAAATTATTCAGAATGATGCTGCGCACATAAAATTTGTAAGATATACTTGTTCTTACTCAAACTTTAAAATAAAAAACGATTTGAGGTGGCATAACAATAAAGAAAAGAATTGTTTAAAAAAAAGATATCGCGAAATATCGACTTTTGAAGTGAAATGCTCGACATTGGTCGTATAAAATCTTTCAGGATGATGCTGCGCACCTAAAACTTATAAGATATACTTGTTCTTACTCAAACTTTAAAATAAAAAAAGATTTGAGGTGGCATAACAATAAAGAAAAGAATTGTTTAAAAAAAGTTATCGCTAAATATCGATTTTTCAAGTAAAATGCTCGAAAATTGTCGTATGAAATCATTCAGGATGATGCTACGCACATTAAACTATTAACGTATACTTGCTGCTGAACATACTTTTGAATAAAAAAAGATTTGAAGTGGCATAACAAGAAGCAAAACAATTGTTTGAAAAAAATATATAGCGAAATATCGATTTTTCGACAGAAATTATCGAACACTCTGGTATAAAGTCATTCAGGATGATGCCCCGCACTTAAAACTTATAACATATATTGATTGAAAGACGTACTTTGAAATAAAAAATGATTTGAGGTGGCATAACAATAAATTAATTAATTGTTTAAACAAAAGGTATCAAGAACTCGTGATTTTTCAAGTGAAATGCTCGAAAAAGGTCTGATAAAATGATTCAGGATGATGCTACGCACTTAAAACTTGTGAAGTATACTTGCTTTTGAACATACTTTTGAATAAAAAAAGATTTGAAGTGGCATAACAATAAACAAAACAATTGTTTAAAAAAATATATCGCGAAATATCGATTTTTCGACAGAAATGTTCGAAAAATCTGGTATATAATCATTCAGGATGATACCCCGCACTTAAAACTTATAACATACATTGGTTAAAATACATACTTTAAAATAAAAAAAGTTTGGAGGTGGCATAACAATAAACCAAGGAATTGTTTAAAAAAGAGTATAACGCGAAATATCGATTTTTCAAGTAAAATGCTCGAAAATGGTCGTATAAAATCATTCAGGATGATTTAGTTAAAAATTAATAAGAATTATTCCAATCATAAAGTACACTTGTCTTTAGACAAAGATTAAATTAGAATCAAAAATTTGTAATAAGAAATTTTTTTTTTTAAATAAGAAATATCTTAAATTTTTTTTTCACAATTTTTACGCCGTGTATATGCGTATATGTATTTAGATTCTTGTATTTATATGTCTCTTTTATACTTATCGATTAAAAACGATACATATCTGGCTATTTCTTACATTGATCTGACTCATTTTATGAATTGATTAATTATAAAGTGAAACGCCACAAAAAGTATCAATTTATTTTTATATTTATAATAAAATAATAATTATGTATTAGGAATTTATAAAAAAGCAGTACTAAAGGCCATTATGACGCTGGAAAACGGGCGTGTGTCAACCTTGCAATCTAATGCATAACGCTGACAAATATGATACTCTCATTCGCTAAGGCGTTCACCTCGGTAGCGAATGACCGCACTAATCATGTTTCAACTGCGCGGCCATTGAGAATGCTGCGTGGCTTAATGTGACGTAGGCGGCAATATTTTAATTCCTGCAGTGAATGAGCGCTGATCAAATTTCAGTTGTCCGGCCATTTAACAGAAGGCGTGGGTTAACGCACTGCACGTTCTCCACCGTCAATACTCTTCTGTTCTTCTAATACTTTTATCTTTGCTCTATCGTTTGAAATCAACAAATATCGATGATTGATCAATCGATTTATGTTCTTTTTTATTGGCAAATACACATAATATATATTAGAAATCGCTATTAATCCTACGAAACCAATGTATGTTCGATCGATTACTTTAATAAATAGATTAATGCTTATTTTAAGAGCTATCTGCGTGCGTGCGTGCGTGCGTGCGTGCGTGCGTGCGTGCGTGAGTGTGTGTGTGTGTGTGTGTGAAAGATTTATACTTAAATATATATTTTATAAATTCGACACACCACGTGCCGTTTTCAATCGTGGATTTTACCCTCCCAGTCTTCAAACGTATATTTTATTTCCCAGACATTTCTAGTGTCATATAGCTCCCAAAAGATTCTATCTCATATATTTTCATAAATGAGAGACGTGGTGTTCATCTCTTTTCATATAATCAATATGAGATATTTTATAGCAAACGAATATTTTTTATAAATTCAACACTCCACGTGCCGTTTTCAATCGTGGATTTTATCCTCCCAGTCTGTTCTCACGCTGTTTCTCGTAAAATAAGCGTATCGTCTGGGCAAAAACACAATTATGAAGTTTCTTCTTTACGAAAAATATCATATTCGACTTTAGACTTTGAGGATACGAAAAATGCTGAGTGTTTTTCAGCAATTAACGGTGGGGGGACTATGTCTTTTAGATATAGGCTCTGGTTTGCGGTCAGTCCACGACCAGTCCCTAGAAAGACAGCACCTTCAACACTATTTTAATTTTCAATTTTCTTTGTGAAAAATGTCCGGAATTAAAGTAGAGTGCGTTTCGCCCATCTCCGCCCTTGATGGGCATTACAATTGTGACGAGCGTGAAGGGCATGAAGATTCGCCTACGTCGCCCTCGCCATCGCAACGTGGATCCCCACGCAGGTGGGATTATCTGCGCTGGTGCGCATCATCAACGACAGCGAAGGACCAGCCACTCGATCTGAGTGTAAAGGATGAATGTCATTTAAATGTTAAATGTTAAAATATTATTTAAATATTTTAAAATATTAATGAATTATATATTTCCTATTTTAAATTTCAGCTTGGGAAAACGAGGAACTGGTGATCGCCATAGAGGAGGAGGAGGACAAACCGTTGATGGATGACATCGAAAAAGAAGTGTCAACAACCGAGGAGCACGATTCGCCCAAATCACCACCACCGGCGGAACAGGGTCCTCAAGACCCTCTATACATTGACGAGGAGAAGGAGGAGGACGTATTCTCGGCGGCGGAGACCTTTGAATACGTCTACGATGATGGACGAGACCCCGATTATGATCCTGAAGGTAAGCAATATTGATAATAAATTTATTTTGAACCATTTTTTATTGGTTTTATTATAATTTATTTTAAAATATTAAATTTAATTTGTTTAATTTAATTTGTCTGTTTCAAAAGTTATTGGGGCTCAAGTAAAACTACTAGCAGCTGCGTCTGCAGTTAACCAAGGTACGGCGAAACCAGGATCTACGGAGGATTCAGCGCAAAATAGTTTTGTTGCGTCAGCGACAAGCTGCCCGCAGGGCCCAACAACCGCGACAGCGACAGGCGGCCCAAAATATCGAGCGGCCAAAACGGGGCAGTGATATTTGCTGGGATTGTGCCAAAACTTACTATTCGTATCGCGTCCGCCTCTGGGTACGTTGCGGTACTTGCGGACTTTGGCTATGCCCGGACTGCGGCGCAGAGCCTGTGCACTGCCAGCAAGAGCCGTTTTAGTTATTGTGATTTAAAGTGTATAGTGTATACGTGCGATAAAGTGCTTTTTAATTTAGTGATTGAATTACGATTGTGTGTGCGTATGTGCGTGTTATAATAATTATTATAATTTAAATTAAAATTTAAATTAAAAATAAAGTTATTTTTAAATAATTATTGCTTATTCATTTTTGCAAGATTGCAAATAAGTGTTTGTAGTGGGTAGGGTAGTCGCTACCACCGCCATCATTTTCGAGAATGTTCAGTTGGAACGGAACCGTCGCCGAGGAAGAATCATCGCCTGGGTAGCCAGAAGGTAAGTCTCTCTCTCTCTCTCTCTATCTATCAGTCTATCTATATATATTTTTATAAACTTGCAAAAATATGTAGTTGTAGTTGGTGGGGGTATGTGATGGTG
>UELU01138907.1:979-153270 GCA_900490025.1 Megastigmus dorsalis
AATACTGTACTGAAGCCTTCATTAAAAGTGTATGCTGCTGTATAAGCTGCTATTTCAACGATTTTTTTCCACAAAAAGTGTGTTTTGGAGCCATGGCCCAAACACAAGAATTAAAACTTTCATTATTGTTCTGAGTGTTTGCGCCAGTGCATCTTTCTAATAAATCTTCACTAGTGAGGTCTTCATAAATTGGTTTAAGTACTGCTTGTACTCCACCAGCAGCTCATCATATGCAACGCTGTGGACTGCAGCTGTGTGAAGACTTCCAATGACGCTGAGGGTAGTGCAGGAGTCCACTAGGCGCTTGTGCTGCACATCAAGGAGTAGTCTCGAGTGTGCCAGGAAATCCGCTCCAAGGATGGCATCCGGAACATCTGCCACTACGAATGGCCACGAGAAAGCTCTCCTGAGCCCCAGGTTCAGAGTCAGCATACGGCGTCCGTAGGTCCGGATGGGAGAGAGGTTGGCTGCTGCGAGCTGCAGAGACTGCTCATCGAGTGGCCGTGAATAAGCTGAGCGTGGTAACAGAGAGACCACTGAGCCAGAGTCGATGAGGAATCTCCTTCCAGTTGAGCGATCATTCGCATGGAGGCAATTTTCCTGAAGCGCTGCGCTGCCAGCGGCCGCCTGCACGGCTGCAGCGAGGTCAGTTTCCCGAACCTGCTGTATCTGTAAAGCTGCAGGGATATTCACAGTTGCGCGCATCATCGCCATACTTGCGGTGGAAGAAACAGTAAGCTCCTTGGCCTGGATAACCTCCTTGACCTTTGTTTCTATGTAGACCAGGCCTTGACGGACTAGCCCACTGGATACTTGATTTTAAATAATTCGTCTATTTTCTTTTTCGGGGTTATCGCTATCACGGAAGGGATTTATATAAATGAAACACTGTTCTGAGCAATCGGTGGCACAAGGCTTTTATTTGCTCGGAGGAAAAGCCCTAAGGCATAAAAACCTCCAGAAAATTACAAGATTGTAAAACAAATTGATCACATTGATGATTCGGAACGTGCGAATCCGACAGACGCCGGTGCACCGCGATACCTTAATTTTTTAGGCTCTTTCGTTAATAATCTTTAGAGGGCTCTTTTTATATAGACTAAGGAGTCAATTAAAATGTTCTGCCTTGAGGCGGGCAAACTAGGGCTCTTTCAATAATCGAGTGTCCCACGAGGAGAAACCTTCGATTTAGAGCTACTCCTCGACAGAGAATTGGCTCTACGGCCAAACCGGATCCCCTTCTCGCACCGGAGTAACTCACTTTCTAAGGCACCCCATCAGCGGAAACACCTCGTTGTATCGACGTAATGACGGTACGATTTAAGTCTCAATATATCTCAGGAGAGACTACAAAATCAGCTATTAAAGCGTTAATATTTCAAGACTCAAACGCGCTCGCGATCGCGGTTTCACGCTCCTCGACCTTTCGAACTACACATATACTAACTCTCTGTCAAGTGACGATGACCGACCGGACCGCGCTAAGCCATCCCCTTTACTTTCCCGGCGGCTCGGCTCCCGGCGATAACAGCTAAAAACCATCCGCGCCGAGTCGCCGGGAACTTTCCTTTAACTCTCCACCGAACAACCTTGATGTCCTCTTTGCCCGGACGATCGTGTACGGCCACGTGACTGGCTCCTACCTCGTTGCACGGCTGCTGATTTGGAGAGCTTGTCGAACATCAAGCGATTGATGGTGAGCAGCTGAGTCAAGCTCGCGCGCATGGCGGCCACGTCTGCTGCGAGCGCGTCGATCGCACTGCTGGACGGCGTCGGTGAAAATGCCTGCGGTCATGGCGAGTGCGTGCCCCTGCCTGATGAAGGAGTTGAGGGTATGTGTGCTGCACTATACACACCGGCTGCTGTGACCATCGGCATTGAATCCGCGAGCTTATCTGCCGCTTCCGCGAGCGCGTCTAGCGACGCCGTATCGAGCACGCACAGAATGTTCCTCGCGTCCTTAGGCAGTAAATTGAGCCACTTCACTTTAAGAAGGTCATCTGTGACCTGCTCACACGCGAGCGTTCGCATATGTCGTAATAGCTGTGAAGGTTTACGCCCTTCAGTGCCCCCGGTCGCGAGCAATTTATTTAAACGCTGATCAAGCGTGTCCGTGAAGCGTTTCATTATGTGCGTCTTTAGGTACTCGTACCTTCTGGCTTCCGACACCGCGCGAAGAATGTCCAACATTTCTTGGATGGTCACGCCATCCACTCCTAACCTGATTGCTGGCGAAGGCGGCCTCCACTTGTAGAAACCACGCCTTGGGCGACGTGAGCCAAAATGGCGGCAGCTTGCAGGTATGGACGCTCCCGGCCGGCACCCGTAGCGCAGGAATTTGCGGAGAACCATCTTCTTGTTGCATGGCCTGCGAGGCGTCGGCTGGCTGGTCGAGGGAGAACTGCAAGAGTGCAGGAGGTTTCGACAATCCCCTCTGTTCCTTGTCCGTCTGCGCCGCACGTGACGTCGCAAAGGCGTCTTTAGCTTCGGCCAAGATGCTGTTCGGGTAATCCGCACGAATCACGTCGGGGTCACCACTTTGGCGATCTAATTCGGAATGCGTACTTGATGCCATTAGATAGCGAGTTGGAAAAGGAAAGGTGCGTTTCGTCCCGGGATTGTAGACTGGACTCGTCAGTAAGGCTGTGTCCACAATCCCTGCCTTAGACGCTGCGATACTCAGGGAGGATGCTAATCGGGCTTATACAATAACCGAGCCGATTTCTCGTCACTTGCGAGAGATCTGGGGTGTAGCACGGCCGCGTAGTGAGAACGACGCGAGGTACTTATGAGCGCGGGAAGGAGCGAGACCCCACAGATATAGTTTTCAATTTCATACCTGACAGTCTCTCAGGGACTTTCGTATTCCATTTGTAACCGTTCTTCCCCCTTAGTATTAAAGGGGGTCGCCCTTTCCCCCGGCCTCGTCCCTGCTGTACATTATGACGTTCGTTTTGGCGGGCTTGTGCGTCCAACAGACGCTGCTCTAAAGAAGCGTTCTCGATATCGGCGCTTAATTCTTCCTCTGCTTCTTCTGAACTCGAATCAGTTCGTTGCTCAAAATCATCGTCAACCTCTTCAACGAAATCTTCTTCACCTGAAGACACTGCATCCAAAACTTCCTGGTGCTAATCATATTCCAGCAGCAGTTCGTTAAGAAGTCGACGGCGCAAATTATAAGCCATAATCTGTTTATTATGCATAAAAACTAAATTATTCAATATAATGGAGGTTATTCTGCTCAAGCTTAGCTATTTTATATAAAAACATATAAATTATAAGTTTAATAGTTAAGCTAGCGGGTTGTACAAGGTCTCAAAATATTCGCTACATATTCTTTTACGTCGTGTAAAAGTTTTTCTGTAAATTGTTCGTTAATAACTATACAGTTCAAGTTAAAAGTCTAGAAAAGTGCAACTCTACATAAGACTCAATGTTAAATTGCAAAAATTTATTTTATTGATATCTCATTAGTAAGGGTACTAAACAACTTAAAAATTTAACATGTTTAATATATAATAATAAACTTATATTTATAATTTCATCAAAATCTGTTCGTTAATTCTAAATCTGATGAACCTCCTTTACTGTTTATTTCGCGATGCACGATCTACAGTTTCTCTACAGCCTTTCTTAGTTTCGTATACACGTTTTCGAGTAATTTTTACAAGTCACACAAATAAAAAACCACTAAATATACTTGTGATCTCACGACTCTACAACTCGTATACTATACTAAAATGGCAAATATATATGTATGGAAAATAGTAGAAAGAAATTACCTGACAGTCCTAAAACTTTTTGAATATCATTCTTACATATATAAACTATCATTTGTCCCAAGCTGTATCCCCCCTTAATACTGAATATATTGGTTATTTAGTACGGTTCTTACGAAACTACCACTGTATGAAAGTTTTAAAATGTTTATCATTCGCCTTATTAACAATGTATAAAGGAATAAATATAGTAATAAATACACATAAATTACAAAATCAGTTTGAGTTTATTTTACACATATAGACATTAAAAATTACAAATTCATTGTCAGAGAAAACGTAATACAAGAAAGATTGTACTTTGCGAGAAATAAATGCATATACATATAATATATATAAGCTTAATAAAAAAGCATTCGATGATTTTTCGTTTAAAAACTTTTAACGTTTATATTTTTTAAATTATTTTTATTTTAATACCTCGATGCAACTGACTCACACCGATAATAAAACTACTAATAAGTTACTCACTATCGAGACAGATAATTGCATAAATATCATCTCTTATGTTTGTAAAATATATAAATATATATATGTATATATGTATGTATATGTATAGATATATACATTTGTATCATATATATAAATATATGTAGGTAACATTTAAACAATCGTAAATAGGTATTGTATTATGCGTATATACGTAAGATTATAATTTGACTAGAAATGAGCAGTGCCGAGTCGAAGTGCACCGAGATCACGATCAATCTCAATACATATTCTTAAAAGCACCCTGATAGCCAAATCAGCTTATATATCTTTATTTTGTAGCATTGTGCACTTAAGATTAATATTATAAAGCAAATTCTCTTTGATATAAAGAAAAATATGTCATATTACTTTTACACGCTTGATGATGTATAATACGAGGATTGAGAGGTGAACATCTACTGATCATAGACGCTGGTAACTATATATTTACCTGCGCATAAGAATATTCACAGAATATACCTATGTCGCTTTCCTTCGTCTACGTGTTTGCTCACCAACCTCAATTTATTAACTTAAACTAAAGATCATAAGAAAATGTAAGTATCGTTTCTTGTATCAAATTCATTATAATCAACAGAAAATTTTAAAACGTTACCGTTGGTTATATCTATGTATGTATGCGCTTAAGAGGTTTAGTGGTAATAGTATGGTCAGATCATAACTGTGCAGATACTGTTTTATAAACAACGGCATTTTATTCAGGCAAAAGCAATATTTACGGAAGAGTTAAACTTATATTTGTAATAAATTTTTTCGCTCAAACTTTTGATAATGTTTTAATCATAATTCAAAATTGTATAAAAAAGTAAAAAATTAATCTAAGGATAATTTTGATTAAAAACATCTTTACTATACGCCTAAGTTGAATTGCAATATTTCACTTTTGGATTTTCAATCTATGTAGCGCGTTAGAAAAGAAAAAAAAAGGTTGCATGCTAAAAGTTTGTTTTGACTTTCTTTAATTCACATTGTTAAAAAATGAGAAAGTCTATTTGCCAATCGAGGCGTTCTAATAAAATGGTTATAATCATGTATAGGTTTCTGCAATCGAGCTAAAGACATCGTTACTTAAAACTCGCATGTCTATATCGATATCTTAGAAAAATAGTCCTGTTTCAAACATACAGGGATGTCTTAAAATATATTTATGTCTATTTGGTTTTACAAGAGAATTCGACCCATGAAGTCTATTTTCAACAAGTCTATAAAGACTTTCTGCAGCGAGCTATTATAATTTTCTTGAGGTATTTTGAACTTTATATATCTGATATATATCGTAAGTTATGATGGCATGATTGTATGTATGATACAAGACAGCTTATAAAAATATTCTATCGTAGAATCTGTAAATATTATAGTGAACGCTTTCTTGTACTTTCAAAGTAAAAGAAAATATATATAATATTAATTGTAAAGTTGAGTTTTTCGAAAACTACGTGTAGTTCGTCAAGTTCTAAACTCGGGAGTATCCTTCGTCGCTCGAACGCATCTCTATCGGTACAAATAAAACACGTTTTGGTAAAAAAAACGATACGTTCAATCTTGAATCTACATGAGAGCAACCAATTTAGCAAAATTGTACAGATAATTAAAAAAAATCTTCATACCAACATCGCCATATATATATAATTAAAGCACTAGAATGAACGTTTTGATTGACTGCTGGATCTTAATTGAATTGTTCTCGGTACATAAACGTATATAACTCATAAGCTTCTCATATATTAAAAACAATAAGGGACGTTTCTATTTCCTTATACAGTCGGCAAACAATCCTCCTTCCCTCTATATTTACACTCGCGCCGCGGTGCTAAAACGTTCTTTGATCCTTTTGGCTATCAGGAATGGCAAAGCTGTCGCGGTTTATTCCCGTCGAGAAAATAAAAAAGGAAAACGAGAAAGTAAGAATATCCGCACGCGAGAAGTGTATATACTCTCGGGGTAAAATCCTGGTCGGACTGGTGAATAATTCAGACGCAGTCGCTCTCGTCCGTGACGGCCGGTACAGTTTTGCCACCGTTACCGCGGTAAGAGTCCGCGTAGGGATTGACCTTCTCCTGCAGTGGCGCCGCGGTTGTTACGCAGGTCGTGGCCCGGGATGTTGAGCTAGTGGCACATCCACTGCGGGTAGAGTTGCGCGACAGAAAGTTCGTACCCGTGCAGCCGAAACGCTTCATCAGTAGCCGCTTGATCTTGTCCTTCCACACGAATATTATGAATATGATGACACCTTGGAGAGTGTTGGTCAAGTCCGTGATGAACCAGACGTACTTGGGCAGCTGGTTCTCGCAGAGCCAGGATATTATCTCCATCGACCAGTTGATGCCCATCACGATGAATAGTTTGAGGTACAGGTTGAACCTGAAATGTAAGAGTTATGGGTAAGCTGTTGTATTATATACTGCTCGTACTGCTCGAATATTACGCGGATCGCGTAGGCAAACGATAATAATACAGAGTTGTTTTTCTGTATATTGACAAAAATGATGAATAACAGAGGAAATATAGGCGTTTCGCGAGATTCGTCGGAAGATAAGATTATACGAGAGCTTAAAAAATTGACTCACACATTTGTGTGCAAGCGATCTCCGATCCGCGTTTGCAGTGTTTTATTAATACCTTATCAGATCTCTGTTGCTCAGTGTCATTAGGATCCGTTTCATGCAATTTTTGTGAATCGTATTATATAAATCTTTAAGACTAAATCACTGGATATTGTAGTACTTTATTATGCTAACGAGCTAAAAAAACAATGGAATACTTGAACGGTTCAAATCGTGAATCATTCGGAATCGTCTTCCAAAAAATAATTCTTCTCTTGCAACTACTAGTGGCCAAACTAAAACTTGAGCTGCAAGTGGTAAGAAGAGCGTTCAAAGCATCAAGAGGTGTGAACATATCGCGAGCGAAATGTTTATTAGCTTTCTTATTTCCTCTCCAAACACGCGCAAACCCTTAAAAGTGTTAAACTGCCTTTCGTTGCCGATTATGAACGAGGGAATTTAAAACTTGTGTTATACCCTTTATCGATTTTCGATAAATTCCAGATTTTTTTCTTCTCTAAACTATATAAACAACAAGTACTATACAAGAAGAAACATTTTTGGAAGCTTTAAAATTGCATACCCCAATAGTTTTTTAGCTGCAATAAATTTTTTATGGTATACGTTATGGCAACTATACGAACAATATTCACCGCGTGTCATTAAAATTTATCGGTATCTTGTAGGATCATATATATTCCTATATTGAAATTCCCGAAAGTTATTTTATGAGCATAATATTGAAAGCTTGCGCAAATAATCGAAGCTTTACGGTTTTATAGCTTTTAACTTTTACTTATATACGATTTAACACATTTTGAATAAACGTAAATGTTATATTTTACGTATTATATTTTTAATAGTATCGATAACTAGTATACTTGAAAAAATATTGCCGCTGTTTATTATAACAATAAATATATCGGAATATAATATATTATAAATATTAGCATCAATCTATGTAATTTCATAATTGATTTTCGTTCATTCCGCAAGTATATATTGAAATTAAACGAGGTTTCTATTAGAAGTCCGTACCAATTCCAACAGTGTCGTAAATTTCAAAACCGCTGACTGCCGAAACCTCCCTTACCAGGTCTATATAAGTTAATTAGAAAGTAAGTGGCAAAATCTATCTTTTCAGAGCTTATAGAATTTTTTCTTAAATTACTTTACTTTAAATATCTATAATAGCAGTTAAAAGCAAAAATTTAATGGACACGAAACTAACATAAAAAGCACGGTATACAAAATGAATTTCTGCAAATTGTCAGATACAAAATTGATGTACTTGAATAAATCGGGTAAAGGAAACTGTATATATATATAGGTATACTATATTATACTACAAAGAAACTGTGGCATTTTGAAAGTACGAATTGTATTTTAAATTTAACCAAATTCGGGGAATTTAGCGAAAGGGAATCACACGCAGATAAACGACTTACCCTGACACACAAGTAAAGTAAAAACTTTGAAGCTGTTTCTTTTTTCTGGAAATTGTATTTTAAGAACAGCGATGCTCCGAATTTCAAATTTGACGTGTGCATATTACGAACAAAGAGTGTGTCTCCTCGAACATTTTAAAACAAGATGAAATGTCATTATATCGAAAACTTGTGTGAACAAGTACCAAATGTGCCTTGTTCTTGTAATCAAAAAGCTTGCATGCAACAACTCCCGGGATTGCTATAATAAAACTGAGAATGGCAGTAAAGCGAGGCCAAGGTCAGATATAGGGTAGCGTAAAGGAAAATTGGATCCAAAGGGTGGGCGCATACCATTGTTTGTTGTCGTCGTGGCGTCTGCTATCGCTTCCCTTCAACTGCCGGGCCGTGTCCTTCTTGTGCCGCAGTATTTTGAGTGCAGTCAGAACGAACAGGCAGATATTGCACAGTACCGTCACTCCCATCGGACCGTAAAAGTATATAGCTCTTGCTGCATTACCTGAGCAGACATTCATATAACGTTATGTCAAAAAAAAGTTATATATGTATATATTATCGTAGTCAATTTTAATGCTATAGAATAACGCTTTCGCGCTCTTTCTCGGCATGCGTAGAAATAACAATTTTAAAGTCTACGTCAGCATTCGTAGCGTCAATAAGACGTTATTAAAACGCGTTGTGAAAACTATTTTTATACTTTCTGCTGGAAAGACTTGGTGCGTAACGTTATTTTGTAAATAGGTCGTGATAATCGTTAAAAATTCGACGGCACGCAAAAGAAAAGTCAAACAAAATTATATAAATACACGTTTGTACAAAAGTTCAAAGTTCCGGCTGATGTTAAATCTTTTATTGCTCTTTCGCTCAAAGTACGTTGGCGAGCTAATTTTAAAATTTGAAATTTCCACGCTATACAATGCTATACAGCGTGCAGATTACTTCGTACGACTGTATACGGAATTCCGCGCGAAAATTAAGTCGACCTAATTTCTTTTCTCTGTATACAAATGTATACCGTTATATACTCGGTGGTTTAACTTTTCTCTCAAGACTTTAGAATTAAGTTGCGGCCCTGCTAAAGCAGTCGTGAAATTTGTCACGCATCCAAGTAAATTTACTGACGCGCAATCGCAATACTTTACGTATGATCAAAAAGTGCGCTAAACTTCCGTCATTATACTAGTACACTCGCGCTTTCTCTAAGTTTCTAGCACTCGAGCTCCAAATATATACATCACAGGTATAGTGAATATTTAATCATCATTTTCACGATCATAAATGCGACATCGTAAGCAATATCTTGTAAAAAATACAAGCTATACTCCTAAATTGCAGCACAAGCCAAGGTGGAGAAGTAATAGTGGTCGCGTTTATAGAAAATTCAAAGGCCGATACTCACTCTTGTACCAGCAGCTGCCCTCGCCGAATTCCGGTCGTATGAGGCTCCTGGGTATACCGGGCACGAGGTCCATAATCATGCAGACGATGGTGAGTATGCTGGCGCAGCCCCAGGCATAAATCGAGTACATGATGAATTTCTTGCGCTCCCGCTGTTTCGGACTGCCGTGTAGCGAACGGAAGCCGCTGAAACAACCAAAGTTTTCCTTCTTACAAACGTCGTCTTTTTGCGCCCCGACGATCTTGCCGCCGCTTACTTCTCTTTCTTTTTTTCACTGGATCTTATATGCTAGTTCTTTTTTTCTTTTTGCGGAAGATGTATAGAGAAGGTTGGGGTCGTGTGCACTAATAATACACTAAGTATAATATTTGGGGGAAGATCTTTTGCGAGAAAGTAAAACGGATCGTGTTCAAGTTTAGTTGTTGAAAGAACTTCTAATATTCGGAGATTGTATAGGACTGTTTGTGAGTCCTGTTGTACTATAGAGATACAATATTGATTCTGATTGAATAAAATATCAGTTCTGCTTTTTAATAGAAAGCTTCATCAATGTCATATTAGAAGCTTTGAAACAACTAAATTTTTTTCTATAGCTAATGCAGTTTTGTTTGATGAGCATTATCCGATGTAATACAGTCGAAACATCGAAGATGAATGCATACTTGTATGGGGGAAGAAGAGAGTTTGTTTTTGAAAGAAATGATCGGATCTAAAGTGTTTGGTGCGTTTGTCTTTGGACTTCAAGTGTGGTTCTAACTTCGTAATTTACCATATACGTATGAAAAGATAATGACGTAACGTGTGTAAATGTAGTTTTTTTTTTTGTTCACGACCACATTTCAAATGCAGAGCTACGTGTAATCGCTTTAAATTCTAATTGCGTTTGAAACAATTTTATTTAATAATTGACATAGTGCATGGATATTGTATTAAAAAAAAAGGAAGATAGTAACGTGATATAGGAGTCCGGTGATTAGAATAAATATACAGGGGATCAATACAATATTGAAAAAAGTCTACTCGCTACTCTACTCGTGCACTACTACTTATTATACAGACAGAAACGAAAAAAAAGTCAAGAGATATACACAAAAAAGATATGTTAATGGTATAGAAAAGACTATTGATCATACAATTTATTGAGACTCTCACCCGTGGTGGTTCGGTACTTTTAACATCGCCGTTTGCAGACTTGCAAGAAAAGATATACATTTCGCGTTAATAAATGATATGATTATGACGGCTGCTGTGTTTTATTTGATGCCAATGATAATGGTGATTCTGAAGCTGATGATTTTAACAAAATTTAATTCTTCTTAGACTAGCTAAATATGTCGAAAGTGCTGATATACCTATATCGTGTTTACCGCATATAAGTGAGACACGAGCGGGGATTTACGCTCTTAGCCGACAAAATGCGGTTTTTATTTCTCTCGTATAGTTAGATAACAAGGAGTATGTATCATAAACGTTTCATCATTTTCTTTTTTTTTTATACTAATTTATCAATTTGTGCATGTGATGTAGCACACGTTTTCCGTTTCTAATCATCTCGGTATACGCGCTATTATAGGACAATAAAATTTTTTGTTAAATCTTATTCAAGTTATTCATGCCACCTGGAATATGGATCATTATTTTAGCTGATCGCTTGTATATAATAATCTCTAATTATTTACACCCAACATTTTAATCGTATTATAAAATAATAAAGAAATTTTCGCTGAATCTATAAATAGACTGGAGTGTTAACGAAATTGCAATACGCAAGGCTTCCATGGTACTTAATTAGATTTGAATAATGAAAAATCATGACTATATAGCTTACGGCTTATACGAATGAATATATAACGCAACAAGTGGCAGCGGTTTGTCAGACATTTTCGACGGATTCTTGGCTCGCTGTATATATCCACTACGCAAGATCCGGTTGACGTATAACTGTCGGGGTAGAATATCACACACGCCGATGTGTGTACGAGAGTGTAAATATACGCAGAGAGGCATTGGTTGCACGCGAGCGTATATCAACGGCCTAAACGAGATTGACGCCTCGCCACCTCCTCCACGCCTTTTTTACGATGCTCGCGGGAAATTCTTTTAACGCCCGCCTCGTTCGCGAAAAACCGTCCTACGTCTGTATATACATATTACTTATGTCTTGCGCGTCTGCACGGACTTTTTATCTGCTCGCACGCAATTAATGGGCTTGTGTGTGCGCGCTTCTTTTTTTTTTTTTGCGTTCCATCCCGTTCGCCGCTATGTTGTTGTTCGCGAGTGTAACTAGCGGAGCGCGGGAGAAGATGAAATAGTCTGGCGTCTATAAGTGAGATTGCTATTGGCCGACGACGTGTTTGCGCTTTTGATTAAAATTCGAAATTACGATAGTTACGGCGATGGGATTTGATTTCGTTCGCATCACTGCAGGTTTTATTGAACGGTAGGTACGTGTCTTTAGAGTTGCGCTAATATACTACGTGTCTCGTTAAGATTATTCTTTTTTCTTCTCGTCGCAATCAACTGTGAGCGTTCATTTTTTACTTATCTTTCTTAGCTATATATATATACTTGAGTGGGAAGAATATTCTCGTACTCGCAGTTTCGTATAAGCGTATTTAAATCGCGGATAAATTTTCATTTCCGCCTATCTAAATCAATTATACAGATCCAAAATGTCTTTAAAAGAATGTTTTTCATTCCACTTGAGTTTAAAAAAAGAGTAAAAAGTAAGAGTCTTTTCTTCGAGCTCAATCAATCTCTTACTTTATTTCAATGAAGATTGATCAGTTCCGTATTACGTGAGCATCAATTAAAGTCAATTTTGGGTTACGAGGAAAAATCATCTAGCTCAAGAATAATCTTAGCGCAAATGATCTCCATTCTATCGTCGATTATCGTGCGATCGTCCATCTAAATTTATCCGTTTTCGTCTGAGTTTTCAAAACTTGCGGATGAATGATTCAGCATACGTAAGAACTAGTGAGATGGAATTGCGTTATAATTAGTGTATTCATTTTAAGTTTTTTTTCTTTTATTTTTGATAATAATGGTACTGGTATAGACGGGATAAATACTGCGTTATTATTGCGAATCACATTCGCACTTAATGACGCTGGTACAAATTGATTTTTTTTTATCGCATTATTATACATAATCACTTGTATACGATCTATATACATATGTGTAAGCAAAGTATATAAGTGCGATTAATTTCATACCTCGACGGATAACTTACAGAAGTAATAACGTTGTAAAAAGTTCCTTGTTTATATAAACATTATTAGGATATTAGAAGTAATTCGTTTTTACAATTCATTATGTGGACAAACGCGCTCCTATAGAGAGAATATAACGGGATGTAATAGATATTGCACTACGTTGTACAAACATCGTTACGTTCCTAATTAATTACATTCTTTAAACCTTGCAGATTTTACTCAAAGATAATGCTGTAGACGCTTCAAAATATTATTTTGAAATCGAGTGTGTTATATTGTCAGAAGTCAAATCGATTAAAAACACAATTTGTCATAATGACTACCTTACAGCAAAATGATTTATCACATAAACTATTCATACTTATATAAATCAGTTTTATAATTTATCGAGTAACTATATATTATGAACAAAAGCTTTTTTTACGAATTTCAAAATTTGTGAAAATGCAATGTCGATAATAAAAAAAATGAATTTTTTTCATTCCTACGTAATTTCAATAAAACGAAAAAAACATTTGACGAAGCAAGACAAATATATACAAATAATATAAATACAAACAGAATATCGAGCTGTCGCTAGATACACTGCAATATATCCAATCGCGAACCTGGTAAATAAAAAAAAATATATATATTTCTTTTTCACGCAATACCGCGAAACTGGGGGGAGCGAAAGTTAAGACTTATCGCTCAGAACGTTCTATATGTGCAAACAATCCAGATAGCTATATGAAATTCTCGAAATAATGGAGAGCCGTGGCGACGCTAGTGACGCATCAGAGAAAAAAACGCCGCCGACGCGCGCTAAAGCAAATACATTATATTTCGTGAATCGGTGGCCGAACGAACGCAAGTAATGGGACATCGAAAATTACGTTTGAACAAAAAAAGAAAAGAGAATGAATCGGGTCGCCGTGCGATAATAGCGGTATAACCGGGCGTTATTCGGGAGAAGCAATGAGTATATATATAGAGCGAAAGATGCTGCTGCAGGCTTGTCTAACGCGCAACGGGCGGTTCTCTCTCTCTCTCTATATAATTGATAGTCAACCCGAGGTCTCGAACAATGGAGTATATAGGAAGAGGATCAGAGCTGCACCACACGTCCAACCCACGCACCGAAATTTTCCCTCAATGCGTGTTTGCACGTGTGTGTGTGAGCGTCTGTGCATCTGCACCTGCACTTGTATTTGGGGCTATATAACGGGGTAGTTTTCTCTTGATGTTCCGCTGACCTACTTGCTTCCACCTTCTCTCTCTCTCTCTCTCTCTCTTAGTTAATTTTGAAATTCCGGAGAGCTCTTTCATCTAATGCCCTCCGCTTCTTTTCGTCGAGGAATGCCGATCGAGATTCTATAAAACGTAAACGCTCTCTCGCTATTTGTCAAGTGTCTCAAGCTTTTCCACTCATTCTTCACATGCCGCCACACACAACACCGCCAGGCTTTTTCCTTTCATCTGTCTGGGAAAACACGTGATCCCGATTTCAAGTGAAAAATCGTTATACTTAACGGTTTCGATTTCCACGAGTGGATGGACAGACGTATTTATTAATCTTGGGAAGGCGCGACGCGGCGGTGCACTTTTGCACGAAATAGGTACGAGTTATAAATAATTCACGGCGACAAGTACGAGGTGTATAATCCTAAATTTCTGGACGGTAGCAGCTATTTTTGAGATTCACGTCGCGCGAGCGGATCTCTCGCGTATGATATACATATATATATATATATATATACAGGAAATTCGATCCAGGCAATTTTAATAAAATGTAAAAGTTTATAAGCGACGTTGTACGTATTACGTCGGTGCGAGTGTAAACATACTCGTCATGGTATATTACACTTGTATACTAATCAACTTTTTATACGATGGACAAACAAATTAATAAATTAGTATTAAAGCTACATCGGTCTGCTGGTGGCGGGAGGCATGTTTATAATGGATCAAAAAACCACTCCCTCGTATATTCTTAAAACCAACCTGTCCGTCCTTCTCGCTTTACGCGATATACTCTCGGGAATTTTTTTTTTCTAATTATAAAAAACACGCATTTTGCTACTTGTTTGCAATCTGAATTAAAAACTTCCGTATACGCGGAAATCGTTTCTGTATATAATCTTTATTTGCATAATAAGATATATTATATAGATAAGAAGCAAACTCATAGATAAAGATTGTATATGACACATTTTTGTGTAATAGTTGGCGAAAGAATCTTATAATGTCTATTATAACTTTTTCGTTTTCAAATTACAGTAGATAAGGCTATGAGGTATTAAAACCTAACTATTACATCTTTTGCAGAAGATATCTTTATAAGAGAATTAACATTCAATTAGCGTAGTCTAAAAACTGTGAGAGAAGTTAGCATAATTCTTAGAAATTTATTAAATTCATCCAACCGTTATTATTCATTGAAATTTTTTACATTATGATAATCCAGCTATTGTGTACGAAATTGCATTCAGGAAAAGGGCAATGCCGAGTTTAACTAATCACCTTTCGCGAATTTATATATCGGATTCATGCAGCTGCATCTTTTGAAATAATACTTCTAAGTATGGATGGTATAATATGCTGTTTGGAAAAAATTCAAAGTGCATTATTCTCATTGATTGACTGAAATTAATGACTTTTAGTCAGGAAAAGTTACGCCTATCATTAATCAATAAATATCGATTTAAATAAAAACTGTGATGAATCGCGTGCGAGATTGTAAATGAAGGGATAGTATAAGGTCAGTCGATAACGGTTTAGAAAAATGATTGTTCAACGATAAATCAAAACTAACTGCATCTTTCACAGATCAATCTATTATCAGTTAAAAATAGGGTGAAACGCCCATTCGCTACGCATCGGTATCCTGCATATTCTTTCATGTCATCCAAAAATGAATGTTTATATTTGATTAATTGCATAAATTTAAGAAAAAATTTTATATAAGAACTTAATGAATTCTAAATAATAATTATAGATTTCAGAAAAATAATTAGAAAAGTGTAGCATCATTGAAAAGTGAATTTACGGACTCTTAAAGGGAAAAAATGAAAACTTGCATGTAAATTACATATTTTTTATACGATGAGATGTTGATGTACATAACAAAATTTACAGTAATTACTAAAAGCAATTCACTTTATTCGACCCTTCGTTTATTTCCACTCTTTCCTTGTAATATCAAGTTGTCCCTTCTAATATCAAGTTCTCTGTACATATAGATTAAATTGCAGTTCTATATATCCGCTATACCGTAAGAAATTCTTAAGGGTATATAAAATCTTAGGAATTTCCTGCCCTTCATACAAGAATCATTTTATTCAGTAACTATATCTATACTTGAGCCCCTGGATACAAAGCTCTTAAAGATAATTTCGAAAAGTTCAAAGCTGTATAACAATTTCTTTTTGTTTCTATTGAAAAAAGACTATATATATCTAATACATAAAATATAGTGTACCTCGACTTGATCACGGCACGTTTATTTTTTTAATTTAGTCTTTCTATCCTAAAACGCTTTCGGTGTTAGTATTTCAATGCGGATAAACTATAAATGTGATACGATAAAACTGTTTAAGAGTATAAGATTTATTTGACGGATTTCTGTTGTAGATGCAGGTCTTTCAGTAAAGTAAATTATTCACTGTACTGAATTAATTAAACTCCTACGCAAGAGGGTAAGTTTAACATATGCATTAATGATGTCGATGTCCAGTTAAGATACCCTGATTCATTTTATATATAAATAACACATTATTTTGATTGGAATCTTAGCAGATTTATATTTTTATTTTGCCCGAGGGTAAAACTAAAATATGTACGAATTAGCGAAAAGATTTATTGATCCCTTTTTTAATAATAAATAAATCAACTACGTCGAATTTGTATTACTGATTTTATCTACATAAAAATTTCAAAATCTAATCATTTTTAATTTTTAAGTGTCAATATTTGCTTTATTTTGACTTTTTGTAAATACATCGTTCTTTTATAAACTCCAGATTGTATATACCGTAGAGTAAGAACGTGATTTTTCCGCATTTCCTAGACTTACAGCTATGTTCCTTTCGACGCGATACGCATTCGATTAACTTATTTATCGTAAAAGTATAGAAAAAAGACGATCGAAGAAGATTGTCAGAACCGATCAGAAAAATCGTCGTTATAGTTGATCAATTGCGATGCAAAAACAGGTCCGACGCGTAAAGAATTGAAAAAAGCTTCAACGTTTACGTGCGAGTTTGGTATATACATATGCGTAGATTTGGTCGAGAATCGCGAGCAACGCGCGACATATATATATACGCATTCTATAACGCCATTTCCACGAGAAACGTATCACAATCCCGAGAGCCTTTGTTTTCTCGAAAACACCGCCCGCGCTTGAATCGACGAAGCGTTGATCCGCTATTTCTCTCTCTCGGCCTGCCTTTGCGTGTTTATGAATTTTTTTCGAAACTTTGCGCCACGTCAAAACGATCGGCAGCTGTTTCACGGTTTATTGCTCTTTTTTTATTCTATATTCAGCTATATATCCTCTCTCTCTCTCTTGGATCTCGCCTCGAACTTTTCTGCCCTTGCTGCTGACGGGAATCTATATTTATGCGCGCGGTTCTAATCCTTTTTAACTGCATTTTTTTTTGAAAACTTGAGATTTACCGAGCAGTACTTAAAATTATTGATTTTATAGTACAATGATGGTTTTTCTTATATAGCTACAAACAACATACAAAGATTCGATATCTACTTGAAATAAGAATCTAATGGACACGTATGTTCGTGTTGGCAGTGTATACACGTACAATGTATACTGTATATAATACCAAAGATTTCATCTTTACTTTTTGCTCATTTATAGAGCTGGTCGAGTCTAATTTACTTTGCAGTAGTCTCGAAATACCATTGAGAATTCCGGGTGTACGAAGCGCGCAGGAAAACCAAGTGAATTTACGGCAGCCAATAGCAGATTGAATCGGTCTTCCGGTGAGTTTCGTTTTTTTATACTTTTTTTCTCACCTGGCGCCGGCGTGTGATTTCGATTTTCCATTTTATAGCGTATCGGAATGCGACTCGGTCGAAAGGTTCAGACGCGTGTGTATCGAAACGTTGCACCATCAGGAATGAATTATCGAGAAGGAAAATGGGGGAAGAGCGGAAAGAATAAGGCTTTTTACGAGGTAACTTTTCCTCTGCGCTCGACTGCTTTAGCGCCACCTTTATTTGGTCATTAAACCTACGACTTTTAGAGGAATTGAATTTCTATTTTTAATAAGACGCTGGGGTTACGAGCTACGCGATGCAAAGTTTTGATAATTACTTAATGAGTCATTTTAAAAGCTATAAATCGAAGCGCTTATTGTTTTCGCAGTAAAAAGGTGAATGCTTAGGTTCTAAGAATGTAAGCAAGTTTCTATGAAAAAAGTACGAGACGCGAAGAAGTTGAAGTATAAAAAAAATATTTATGTCTGAGATAAATTAATCTCCTTATTACTAGCTATGACGGGTAAAAATGACTATTGAAAATCAATGCCTTACTAAACTTGTCTGCATCTACTTATGAGAATTTTGATAGACTTTGTTTTGACTTTTCCAAGTATAGCGAGGCATTAAATTTTTTTCATTTATATTCTACTCTTGTACTTGTTCCATGTACATTTTCTAATTTTTTATTAATGTGAGCAGCTGCAGCCGACACGAGCCATTCTAGTTTCCTGATGTTAACTTTTTTACGCTCGTAACAATTTTTGCAGTAAAAAGTGTCTTTTTAAGTAAAATTATCGTAAAGATAAAATAAGTTACTATATTAAATATGTTGATTCTACGAATTTAGAAAATTTCAAAAATGTTTCATTTAAAATATTGATCAAGTAAACCAGAACGAATATTTGTCCTCTGGTCATGTATGTATACTGGTCACACTATATAGAATGAGTTTTACGGATAAGGGCTCGTAGCATTTTATTTTAAAATTTATGCCGTTATCAATTGTATAGAACTAACGTATACGTTTCAGCTGCAGGTCATAAATTCTTTGCGATGCAGACTATTTTTTTCTTCCTAACTATATGATTGCACTGTAGGTGTAAATCTTGAGAATAAAAATCGGATAAAAGCTTCAAAAGTTTCAAATAAATGAATCAAATGTTATAAATTTTCTTATTCAAATATCCAAATATACAATTAGGTATTGACTTTTAGTTATAAAATATATATCGACTAGAATGTTTGACGATTCGCGTGCTCCCCGCCTTCGTTACACTTCAACATGCATTAATTGGGTTCATTGGGATCCGTCAGTACTAAAGGGAGCAAATATCGATTGAACGGGCTAAAAGCAATTAAACTCTTACCAATAAATCTTTTGGCACATATAATCGGTGTGTTGCACGTAAACGAACAAGGTTTTTAAAAAAGTATATACGTATCCAATTCATTTCACGCAATAAATAAGTATTGACTAACGAAATTAGTTTTTCTACAATTAAGAATGATATGTACATACTTATGGGACATTTTAGTTTACAAAACAGTAAGGTATTATGTTTGTTCAATTTCATAAAGTAAACATACCCTGATCTTAGGATTATGCAAGTCGTAATCGTGTGGAAGTGGAAATTTCCTAATGCCTCTAAAATTATGAATTCACAGCTTTCACCTAACTTTATAGTAAACCAAGTGCTTTGTAAACATTTAACAGCACTTTGTACTCCTATAATGACAGAATTTACGTATGGAGAATTCTATAAAAGTACCGTGTAGTTAAATTTCTGAATGACCATGAAATTTCATGCTTATCAATATACGCGAATGCGTATAATTGTTCTAGTAATAATTCATAAAACAAACATACAATATTATACAATATTTCGTGATCTCTGCACACATTAATTTGAGTTAATTTCAGCAATGAACGAAAGCATTAATTCGAGCATATTATGCCAATCAATACGCAGAGAAAGAGGAATGTATCGGCTACAATATAATTTACACGTAATCAGAATATTTTCAGATTTTTGCACAGGTAACATATGTCCTTTTAATTTTCCGTTTGCTTTTTAGCTATAGTACAGTTCAAATTTTATTACTGTAGAAACAAAGAGAAATAGAAAATCCCGAGTTTAGAAGCACTTCTTTTTTACGCCAGAATCAGTCGTGGCTGCTATGCTCTGTTTCGCGTGCTAATGTATAAAGAAAGAAAAAATAGAAGATTTCTCTCACTCTATGCACATTCGTAATTCTGCGAAAACATTATCCTACATTTAAAAAGTGTGAGCTACACAATCTGTATTAATACAACGAACTCCATCCCTATGCAAATCTTCATAAAGCATTGCTAATTCGAATCAAATGCTTTCCAACAGTGACTAGGAACTATCATTGTGACTACTTTTATTACGGTCACTAAAGATGATTGTCCAATAAAAGTCAAAGATTCCGGAAATATTAAAGAAAATCTTAACCAACACGATTAAGGCAATGGACAGAACCAAGTGAATTACCGCATAACAAGACTATGCATACAAAGTCTCGCGCATATATCGGTTAACTAAGGCAGCTGCTGTAAGCGACATTTCAATTGGTGGATGCTCGAGAAGGACACCGCGCGACTCGCGAAAGAGCAAACAAAAATGAAAATCCCCACCGCCTACATCGTCCGTGGCGCGCGTCCATCGATTTGCCATTTAAAGGTCGTTACGCAGATGCGAGCAGAGCAGCGCTAGTCCTGGTATAGAGCTGCGAAAAGTGAGCCGCCGCGAGCAAAAGGAGTTGAGTGCGACCGGACAGAGACAAGCCATATCTGTGTGTTTGTGTGCAGTGTGGGGCTCGTGATTTCCAACGATAAGAGTCTTATCGAACGCGAGCTCGAAATTAAACAGAGAATTTTTTTTTATTCCGATTGGGTATATATGTGCGATGTTGTAGGTGAGAGACTATCGCGATGTATGCCTTATACATAAGGGCAGATGTGCGGACATCGTGGTCGCAATGTATAAATGCTTGCTTTATCACTGGATTGGGATTTTTCCTTGCTTGTACAAAAGCACGACCTCGATTAAGCCAGCTTATTATTCAAAGATTTTAATGTCTAAAGTGTCTAAAATAGAAAGTCGATAAAAGTCGTAATCATGTTGTTGTAAATAATGAATAAGTGCAGTATCCATAACTGTACAAAATGAATAAAGAAACGGTATATTCTCAAAAAGCTTTCTCTGATTAATCTTCCAGAGAATTCCAGAGAAAATAGAACATTCTACGCAAATTTACGAGATCAGAGCTTATTTAAAGTAACATAACATTGATCGATAAATTCAAAACAGAGTCAGACGACTTAATATGCATATATATAGTTTTTAATTTTTATCTTAATAATGTTGATTCAAAGTTTTTCTCCACCAGTTGGATTACTTTTATCGCGATCGAAGAACTTATTATTTTATCATATTGCAACAGTATTTGTCAAAGATTTTTGGAAAACAAAACAAAACGGAAAATTTATATAATTAATAAATATATATCTTCCAGAAGAGTAACAATAACATTTCAAATGCGCTCTAGAACTGAAACATCGAAATAAAATTCCATCAATATACATATTCTGGGTATTCGAGTTTGACATCTTCGCAAAGCGTTTGAATTTTCAGAACCGGTAAAATGCATTCTAATTTCAATACAGGAACTATACTATACTGTTACCGACGAGAATTGATTTATATGCTAAATCTCATCGGAATTGTACATTTGGCTTTTAGTATGCACAGGACGAGCTTTTAAAGTTATACGTGAAATCTGGATAAAAGTATAAAGAGCGTAATTTTATTATAGTCTCAAATACGAACTTTATTAAATTCCAAAAAGTTCTCACACGTTTTCAATATTCATATCGATAGTAATTTATTATGCAACTCCGTTGTACTCGCGTAGGTAGATGTTGATCGACGATGGATTTTTCAAATTGTTTCAATCCTTTCAGCGTGCGAAAATAATAATATTCGATTACTTGGCTTTGGTTATTTCTCACGAAAAGCGATTCGATATTTCGAGCTTCCACGAATCGAAGGCAATAATCTAAGATTGCGCGCCGGTGATATTAAGCGTTTGGCGATCGAGCCAAAAATTTAGCAGCAGCTCATCGTAATTAAGCTAATCGATCTAAATTATTCGCTGCGCACGAATAAGAAAACCTTGAGCGAAGCACAACTCAATTATAATAGATAGTAAAATAGCTGAAAAAAACTAAGTGATAAGTGCTAAAAATTTTAATCAATTCTTCTCGGTAATTTATCCTGTTATAAATAAAATTTTATTTCCTTCATAAATTTTGAATAGGGAAATTATAACGGAAAATTAGTTTAGATTTCCATCTAAAGTACTCATACTTGATGACTTTTTGTTCTGGGCCATAAAATGCAGGGGAAGAAAACCGAGGAGTTTTCTTTACAAGCGTATATATATGCACAAGGTACTTATCGCAAAGAAGATTGTACGATCGTGATTTATTATTCAATTTTTTTTCCACATTACCATACATATTTACATATTCATAGTTTCGAGTATTATGATCTTGCGAGCGGCCAAAATACCGCACAATAAACTTTAAACAACAAAAAAAGGACAAGCGATAAAAGGCAAGCTTTGCGTATAGAACAGTTTATTCGAGCAAATCTCGGTATAATTTTCATTCCAGGTACACCGGCTCTCGATTCGACAAACAAACGCAAGCGGCTTGATTCGCGCCAAACCCTCGTCGGCAAATGGTTCAACAAACAACATTAATAATTCGTCGATTCGGCCACTTCAGCGGGCAGAACAAATAAAAATGAAAAGCGAGGGCTCGGTTGTCATTTCCTGCTGACTGCGAGAGAACGGGTGGTGGAGGATAGGCGCAGCCGGCGGCGTTATGAGCCAAGCCGCAGGGCCCTTATCGAACGTTCGCGCATCGTAAACCCTTGGGCTTATTGAACGCTAGCCAAGAGAGAGAGAGAGAGAGAGGTGGGTTTTCGACGCGTAGAATCGCGGGGATGGTTGATCGCGTTACACTCGAGCGGCATTAATTTATTGTGCCCGCTACACAAGGGTTTTTCGCAGCGGGAGGTAAATTGAGCTTTTTTTTTTGTTATACCATTGGTAGGTATAGGATCAGTAATGCGATATAAACCGAGCGGAAATAATGATCCGGACGCTCGAGAAAGAGAGAGACTAATGTGTGCAGTCTCGTAAACGCGATAATGCTGTATCTACGGGGATTAAGCCAACTTTTATATACGTAATACCGGTAAATTAAGCTTTGTTCGAGCATCGTTGTGAATTCGAGAGACGGAGGATGTCAGTGGGAACTAATTGCATGAACTGCGCTGAATCGTATTCGAGTGTGGGATATCGGCGAGAAATTGTTCGAGCGAGATATAATACCGTGGTTGGTTAATGCTCGCTGTTGAAATTAAATGGATGTTTAGAGCAGAGACTGTACATTCGCTTTGAGAGGTTTAACAACGTTATTTACTGCATGTCTGTACATGAGAATTGATAGATTTCGGATATATTGATGAAAATAGCTGATACTGTCCAGTAGGTAAATATGTTTTTTAATTTATTTTATTTATATACAGAGAAAACTTGTGTTTGTTCTGTACTGCACATTTGATTAAATCCGATATTCAGATATTAAGCGAAAGAATTTATGGATTCAATAAGGTTTGTTTTATAGTTTAATACCGATTGAAATATTATCGATGCTATCCGCAATTCAGTGATTCGCTTTTCAGCAATATTTTCCCCGAACATCGTATTTAAATTCATATCACGTATCTGGATATTATATTTGATGCTTTGAGGATTTCACAAAAAAGAGAACTTTTAAAGTACAACAATATCCCTCGGACTCTCGCAGCTAAAGATAGACAGACATAATCCGGGATTTCGGCCAGTGCTTTTTACGACACTTTATCTGAACTTACAGAACCAGAAGAAAGGGAGAAAGTAATGAAAGAAGCATCAGTTTGAACAAAAAAATCAGACAAGCTACATCGACCCACCGGATACTACTGTATCATATACATATATCATGCATTTAAATTTGGAGCTTTAAATACATGACATTTATAATAATACTACAGAATATTATTCTAAGATCTCATTTTATTAATATTTATTTAGAACGAGGTGTGGGTGATTAAACTCCATGATTGGCACTAAACTGTATGTAAAAAATGAAATATCTACCGGTAATAAATTATAAAGCCGTTCTGAATATATAAGAATCAATAAATTATTATTATTTCATTTGTATGGTTTAGTATTATACAAGGGTGATTATTATAGTAAACGCACTGTTACAAATTCAGAGTGAACTGAATCTAAAGTACCATAAATGATTAATATTATACAACTGCTTAACTATAGTTTATTTTTATATTTTAAGTTCTCTTCAAGAGCAAAACTATGAAATTCCGTACTGTTGATAATAACTTACAGTTATACCAGTCATTGTTATTTCTCGTTTCATTCAAGTTTAAAATTGGAAAATACTTTTGTTATGAAAATGACACATTCTGTAAATACACGCGTAGAATAAGAAACGTTTAATGATTCAGGAACATTTCAATAAAAGTCTCGTTCAGGTGTCACTTATGACACTTTTTTTCTTGCAAACTTGATGCCTTAATGGTTCAGGAAACGTGAAATTTTCAATAACAAACAACAAATAAATATAAAACAGCGTATTACGTTTATAAATGTCATTTAAAAATATATTAATATGATTGAAACGACAATAAATTTGCCAGCTTCAGATAAAGCTATCCATTATAAGTTATACATCCCTTTGGAGATTTTATAACAAAAGAATTTCATACAGTTTCATAGAAAATATTATAAAAACTCATTGCGAATGAAGAAATTAACATACAGCGTACACGTAATTTTACTCTATACACGGAAAAAACAAAATGAGATTCTAAACGGGTTTCGCACCGTTGCTCGCGAAGATTGAGCTCTGCATGTAGGACAAAGACAGATGGGATGCCAAGACAGAGAGGAAACAGTGATTTGATGCCTTATTTGATGATAAACTGAACGTATATGGAAAATTGACTACATTACCTTGGTTCCCGAAGTTAACATAGAAATAACGAAAAAAGTCTGTTTGAGTCTCACTTTGCCGCAAAATATATATTTACCGACTTAATGACATCTATGATGTACAGCACAAATATTAGTTTTTTATATTATCCTTATGAGGTCATTGATATTTTTATAACCATAACATGAAATGACAAAACTTGTAAAATGCGCGTATTTCTGGGATTAAGTTGATATCAGCTGATTCAACTTTTTAACACAATAAATTAACAATGTTAGTAATGCATAAGAAATCGATTAATTGTATTTAGTCTTAATTAAGATATTAAAAATATAAATAAAATCAAAAATTTGCTAAAATGCTGACGTAAATAGAATATCAATCAAGCCGATAGCAATAATCTACTAAAATTCTGTTAATCCATTTCTATTTTCCCCTATGAATGTCCTATTTCATTCAAGATCCTTTATTTTGCGATATACTTCGCACGTATCGATGAAAAAAAAAGTGCGTATTTCCCTACTGCACGAGTGAGTGACGTCACGTAATCCAAACCCGCGTTGACTACTGAAGAGTATACGCGAACAACGGCAAATCCCGTGCAAACAAATCCAGGAGATTCTAAATATATCTTTTGCATGAATTGTGAACAATATTTTTGCATATAGACATTCGTATAATAAGCAACCGAGGCTGTATACCATGAATTTAAATTCAAACACACTAATAAAGTTTGATTTTGATAATGACTGGCGAGATGAAAAACGATTCCAACATAGCTCCGAGTTGGCAGAAAATACCGAGAACAGTTTGTGCATTTTTCACTCGTACACGATTCTACCGCTATGCTGAAACAATAGCAGGCTTTTCAGAAAAAAATGAACGTCATCCTTCAAAATGTTCCAAACGCGGAATAACAAAAACAAGGGTATCAAAGTTGCGTTTGCGTATACACCGGGAAAGGAAGTTAATGAAGAAAACACCGGTTTCTTTTGCAAAGTAAGAAAAATCACCCAAAAACCAGTAGAGAAATAGAATATAACGCAAACATATATACACGTGCAAACTAGATGATGATAAATAGTCCTGCAGAATAAAATATTTATCTCGCTCCTGTGTACAGTGCCTTAGGATCGAGTAAACTCTCGTTGGCCGAGTTGGTGACTTGCAGGCGCCACACGAAGTGCATTACGTTATAGACACAAGTCGTGCCAAGCTTACAACTAAAGCTAGTACTTAGCTCGCGTGGGTTGAGCAAAAGCCTCCGCGGCACCGACTCCATTAACGCATTATGAATGGGCGTCGAAAAGCCGCGCTCTCGCGATTTCGGGGACGCGGGTCAGATTTAACCCGTAATACACGAATAGCGGCGAACCAAGACCGATCCCTTTGTATATATACCATCAGCTGCATCAAACTCTCTCTCTCTCTCTCTCTCTCTCTCTTTGCTGTCGCTTTGTATACCTATGTATAGGAGCCGTCACATGCCGGATATTAATTTGCCTCGGCTGCCATTATCAGTTTTACCCCAGATGTTTGCCAACTATCAAATTACGGCTGATGCGAAAATCAAGTTATAGCGCGCGCGCGTCGTTAACGAAACGCTGCTTTGGCGGATTACATTGTATATAATATTTGACGCCCGCGCTGATGCATTTTGCGGCGTGATTCGCGGTTTTTGTATATATATAACCGCCTTCATCGGAGTAATTAATCTTGCACGCAATTTTTTCTTTTCTAGGATTGTATAGAAGCAGGTTATTTTCTATGTATATTTATAAGATACTGGTTGATTTCTATATGGCAGATGGTTTTCCTAATGTGTAGGCCAGCTACTATATTTTATTACTTTACCGAATGATTGCAAATTCATGTACGTGCAGCATAATTATGAAAAAAAAATTGTGAATTTCGAAGAATAATCCATAATTATGATAAGCCAGAATCTAATGTATGCCAGTTCAGATCTTAAAGTGATTCATTGAATGATATTGAAAACGGAAAAACCCAGTTTCGCAGTGCATAAGAACATGGGAAACACTTATATATTAAGTAGGCCATATCATAAGTCTGAACTATAATCATCTTTGATTATAGTTCAGATTATAACAAGTTTATAATATGTTCGCATGTTTAAACAATTTTAAAATGTATTAAACTACTTTACTGAAAGAAAAAAATATTTAATAAAAATTACCATTCGCGTTTAGTGTTTGAAATTAATTAAAATATACCTTTCAAGAACAGACAAGTAAAATAATTAATGAATGACTGCTGAGCTTGTAATACAAAAATAGTCTAATGACTCCGAAAAATGAGAAATTATAAGTATAAAAAAAGTATTTTGCAATTTAAGTCAACTAAATTCTAAAAATTAGTATATACTCAAATAGAAACTATAAAGAGAGATCAACTCTTATATATACAGAAATCTATTCTATAGTCCAGAAATACGAATGAGTATATAACAAGTAGTAATACATTTGTAAAATGTTTCGAACCTACCGTAAAACAAAATTCAAAGCAAATTACGTTGAAAATTAGAAAAATGAAGACTTTTTTTTTTAATTATGATTATATACAACAGCGAAGTATGCATGTTCGCTGATAATGCACTTTAGAACTTATTCTTAACTGATCAGAATAAAAATCTGTATTATTTAATCATACATGACCGTACGACACGTATATATGAGTCATGAGTTTGTACAGAATTTATCTTTTTGTGCGTTTAGATTATTATACATGCGCGTATAATGCGTATATGTATAACTTATATTGTATATGTAATATGTATTTATGGTGCTACTTAATTCGCAAATCAACCAGCTTTTGAACAAAAACTGTTCCGTGTAAAAAGAGGCTTGCATTACAAGGATTACTGACTAATAGTAAGAATAGTATATAGCTATATATTAACAATAAGCATGTTATTAAGAGCCCCTCTTCCAAATATCGATACCAGTAATAATTACAGTAAAAGTATAATGATGAAAGATTCAATTGGGTTTCCATCAGTGCAGTCTAATAAGAAAACAATATTTTTTAAATATTCTTAGTTCACAAGTAAGTTCTAACCACTTTTGCACTATTTTAAAACTTTTACGTTTTTCATCTTTTCATAAATGCAAAGACAATTTTGAAAAATAACTATTTTCAGAAATATATTATCCTTTGCCTATCTTCATTTTAATAATTATTGAGAGTGCACTGAAATGTAATGAACTCTTGTTAAATTACAACTAGCGCATTGCAACTGATGAAGCGATGGGATTCAAGGTACTTAGTTCAAGTTTCACTGTTATAACTTTCCGTAAAACGTTTGCGTGATCAGTGCAAAGCCTGAAACTTCGTTGGAAACCTTGGAAATTACTTTTTTTTATTTTAAAAGTATTTTAATTATTTAATTTGTGAGCCTACTATAATTTTACCACTGTATAAAAAGCAATGTTAACGTTGCTATTGGAAAATGATTAAATGAAAAATGTATAATTTGAAATAAACTTTTAATATATTTGCACCTGAGAAAAATTTGTTTAACTAGGACGTAATTTATGGTTCACGAAATTAATGTTTCGAACATTCGAAAATGCATTAAAGTTATGGCAGCAGCATGTTAATGCTTATTTATGTCTTTATATATGCATTTGTATTGGCAAAGAATTGATTTATGTTGCTACGTTTTGCTTTTAGCAAAAAAGATTTTATTAAATATGAAAATGGAAGGCGCGTTTCATTAAATTTTTCCTATCTACACTGACAATTATAAGTATATATTTTATTTTTGCCGCTATTTAGTAATAATCGTAGAATCACTAAATTTTTTTGAGCAGATTTAACAAAAAATTTGATTGTCCCAATTTATTTTTACTGTGTTTAACTAATGCGCATGTCCTATTGAGTATAACTGTTTCGTTTAAAAATAACACTCACTAATATTGGTTTAACGTATAATACAAGTAAGAAAAAGCGTCTTATCATCTAGTAATTAATTTTAATAAAATATCCCCAATCTTTATGTTTGTTTAGAGAGAATTAGATTTAGTTGTACTAATCATTACAAATGAAAACTAAATGTAGGTGAATCGTTTTATCGAGCATGTTATCTCGTAAAAGAGCTGTGCGTAAATCTAAAGATATTTATCAACACTCACCCAAAGGTCCACCAAATGTCGAAACACATAACGTTAAGCCAGAAGAAACTGGCCAAAAAAGAAAAGTGAACGATGTACGCTGAAACAGAAAGGAAATTTATCAATTCATTTCATCATGGATTTATATTGCTGCTTTGTGTCTTTATGAATTCTCTGTTCATCATATTGATTAGATAACATTAATTAAATGGATATCATTCATCGACATTGATTTTAATTGATGATCAATGACTCATAACTCATAATTGCGCTAATCTACATTTTATTTTCTATATACATGTATATAATTTGTAAGTTTCAACGAAATAGAGAACAAAATCAATTATTCATTTATTGTAACACCTGATTTAAAATTTTAAAATCCTAGTTTTCTTTATTAGCATAGGGAAGATTCTAAAGAGTCATGTATACGGTTCTTCAAATAGTTCAATCACATTTATCTTATTAATAAGATTATTTGAATTCAATATATAAGAAAAGATAACTTTTTGAGTATTCTGCATGCAAGTATCCTACACATTATATTGTCTTAATATAGACAGTTATAAATTTATTCTTGCGGTAATTTTAAATCTGAATATTAAAGAGATTAGATATGAAAAATAGTAAAACGGAAATAATTTGATTACGGATGGCGTTAAAATGCGGTTTCAAGGCACAGGACGTATGATTCAAAGCAGGAAAACTTTGATAAATAAATTTTAGTTGATACATGTGAGCATAAAATTATAGTTTTTTCACATCGGTTTATCGCAAAGTAAAGAACTGGGGCCGATGACTATTGTCTCTATGCGATCTGTAGTCTTAACAACTAAAAAGAACGATGTAGTAATAGACTTGTATTTCCTGTTTGATCGAAGTAAATGTTCAATTATAAATTTTGCATTGGACCAAGATAATGTAAACAATAATAATAACGTTCTTAAGGATGTTGTATGTAATGTAATATTTTGACCAAATTAATAATGCCTCGGTGCATGAATATTGATTTGTGCGGAAGAAATTCTTAAATTGAAATGTATATGTAATTTAGGATTAAGTAGTATTTAAAAAATTACGAAAAAAGATATTAAGGTTTACGTAGAAGAATGCACCTATTTAAAATCGTGTAAAGTACCGAAGAAAGAGAATTTTACGAGACATTTATCTTTGCGAACGTTACTATACGCGTACTTTAGTAGTACTGGAGTTTATTTTTCAAACAACGCTTTCGGAACGTAAATGCAGTTTCCCGGTAGAAAACAAAATGCTTTTAAAAATCCATTAGATACGATCGTAAAAGAACAATAAATTCAAATAAAAATATTTATCACATAAAAAACAGCATAATGGCTTGATCACTAGTGGCATAATTAATACCTCTAGATGCACGTGATGCCGCTGATTAGAGATTCTCCTCTAATCAACTAAGTACCTTGGTGCATCCTTTTATTTTAATCACAGCTTTGTTGATAAGAATAAAAATAAAAATATTAATTTAAAAAGCACAAGTATGTGAAATAGTATAAATATTTTATATCCTACTTATGTATTTATTATTAGAATAATATGACTAATAAAGTAGCTATCACAAAAATTTGATAATACGAACTTTTAAGCTAGCATTATATGTATCTTTAGATAAGATTTAATTTGTCATAGAAGTATCATGCGAATACTATGTCGAGCTAAAGATTTTTGACTAATTATTTCGTTTGACAGAAGTTTTTTCTACGAATCGCTCAATATTTTTCATCGATTACTTTTGATAATAGGAGGTACCGCACTTATTCTTATAAGAAACACATTTTAAGAACAATAATTAATGAGATTAATTTGTTTAATTTACATCTCATTAGGAATATCGTTCTGTTCAGGAACTACGATTCAAATCTTTATGGCTTAGAGTGTATTAAGAATTGAGGGTTACTGATCCAATAGATAAAGAATTGAGTAACGTAGCATTATTAGGCCATAAGTTGTTCCCTCCAGTATTATAAATAAGTATTAGTTTGTCGTTCGCAAACATTCTCAAGGGTTTCGTGTAATTTGATGGATGCCAATACTTGTCCCCAACAAAATTGCAAATTGTATCTACGAAGCTTGTAATACAAGCATATAACACAATTACTATGCTTAATACATCGACGTAGAAACAGACGAATATGGTAAGACGTTAGTTTCAATCCAGTTTTTTAAAATGTTAAATAATAGTATAGACTGTTACCATAGACATATTTGAAATGTGTGAATTGGTTTATCGTATAGCTTAGAAAGCCGAAAGCGCCAAAATCCCAACGTTTATATTTGGAATGACAAATATTTCAATTTAATATCATAAGATATCCCGCCGACAATATAAATTGAAATCTTTGTTTAAGAAACATTATTACATTTGCTCAACGTTCTCTAAGTAGTATCTGTAAAAATATTTTAAATTTACAAGAACCTCTTTTTAGAACTTTGTGCGTCGTGTGGAGTGCTTTTATTTTTAACATAAACTCTCAATCTTTATAAACCGATGAAATTATTTTCTCAAAATATCATTTTCATCCGAACGAATGACCTACCAGGATTATAAAAGACTTGATATGATTATATTGGCTAGGCGTAACCTATATATTAAATATTTTCAAACATTGCGAATATATACTTTCGTTGCGTACAAAAATCAAAGTATCCATTAAAATTGTGCACTATAAACTAGCAGTGCATGCGCGCAACTGTATACTCACGCGATACATACTCGGCTCGCGCGCTAAACGAAACCACGGAACTAGAATAAAAGGTAACAAAAAAATAGCCATATCGGGCCAAAGTTGTACCATAGATCAGGCAGGTGAGATCGGAGATCTGATCCGTCTGTATTTGCACGGATGACAGTGCGGTGTATGCAACAATGAGACAGAAGACGTAGGCGCAGAGCGTCAAGCCGTGTATGTTCCTCAGCTCGGCTATCAGCATGTAAACGACGAAGGTGGCCATTAGGAAGGGCACGGATATGAGCATGGCGACGGGTACGATGGTGTTAACCCTCGCCAACGAGGCCTCGGCACTATTGTCATCCTCGTCGAAGCACAACAGCACACGGTAACTCCGATTGTGACGCTCGAAGCAGTAGTCCGTGTGGTTGCGCATGAGCTTGATCGTGGGCTGATACAGGGATCCGTTGGTCAACAAATTGAACTCGTCGTCGGCGTTGTCGGGATCCGTGCTCTCGGGCATGAGCGCGAACTTTTCACCCCCGTGGCACGGATCCCAGCCAAACTGTCTGTAATCCTGTACGCGCGCGGTCTCGTTCACCACCAGGGTCTCGGCACCGTAGATCGGGAAGAACAGCTCGGGGCTCGCGTCGATCGGCTTCGTGCATCCGCTCTTCCTGCAGCAGAGGGGCAGGCAGCTCTTGGTACGGCACGGACAGCCGTAGGCTCGACCCTCCGACCAGCTAATCGCGTCGGCTGGATAGAAGACGCCGTCCACGTGGATGGAGCCATTGCTGGTGGCGGGTTTGGCGAAGCTCTCGGTCAAGTCGACCAGCGCCTCGGTCGGACACTCGGTCTCGTTCGCCAGGAGAAAGCCATTGGCCAAATTGCGATGCGGCAACAGCAATAGCAGGAGGAATAGGGAGGAGCAGATGCGCCGATGAGCGACAGCGGCGGCGGCGGCGGCGGCGGCGGCGGCGGCGGTCATCTCGAGGCGCGTGGCGCGAGCGACTGAATCACGAGACTCACTGATGCGGGAAGACCGAGGAGCCGTTGGACGATTCCCACACACGCGGTACTCGCCTGTGTGTGCGTGGCTTCCTCGTGCGTTTTTTTTGCCGCCGCTCAGCATGTAGGAGTGGCTGTGCGTACAGTGTAGTCGCTTCTCTCCAAGTCTCTCTCGGCCCGCGTGTTATCGCCCCGGCGCGGAGGAAAAGAAAAAGGATGTAACGCGCGTGTGCGAACCGCGCGCGCGCCGCGTAAGTGCGAGAGGGAAGGTGCGTGCACCGATCGGTACAGGTTATAATTCGTATATATACGCGCGCCAGTTATAGTCAGAGGCAGGAATTGGATGTATTCGAGTTTTTTTTTTAATTTTTTTTTATCCTCTATCTCTGCGCTGCTTTGATTTTTCGTATCGCGGTATATATAGAGTTTGGACAGAGCCTTTTCCTTCTCCTATCGCGCTTTGTATGTGTGTGTGCGTTGCAGTTGCGGCGGCTGAGATACTTATAGCGTTATGCAAGTTGAATGTATCTTTATAGGCGGGGAATTATGCCAGATTGCGCAACGATAGTGTTGTGGTTACTTCTCTTTCTCTCTCTCTCTCTCTCTTGCTCTCTCTCTCTCGGGTTTTCTTATTGCAAGTATATCTTTGCGCTTGGATTTTTAATATACCGCAGCGGCAATGGGAAATTTTTTGCCCGCGTTCTCAGATATGCCGGTGCGAAACAAAAAAACATTAATAATACAATGTGCATTTCATTTAGTGTAGCTCGGATACAATTAACTTGTTAACATATAGTAACGCGAGCTGCAATTTGCAACCAAGTTTGTGTAAAACGAAGAGTTGAAACGATTCGATGTTAAAAAAGTGAATTGTGTTATTAAACAGCAAATTCATAGCTTCCTTTTTATTATTTGATTAAATACGTATAAACGACGAAGGTTCGAAATGGATTATAAATATCAAATCTATAAGCAAAGATTTTTTTTAAATGAGAACCAATTTATCGCTTTTGCAACTTTCGAAATCGCGGAAATACAAGAGTAAAGTTAAATCGGGAACTAAGGTAATCGACTATTGCAAAAATCGTCGTTTTATTTAACACGATGAGCAAGAGGTACGAAATGATAAGTAAGTAATCTTGCGTACAGGACGTTATCTTTGGCGAGAACAATGAGGTGTCTTGTGCAAAGTTTAGTCGTTATAGGTATTCTATTTGTCAGAGATACTTTACTCTCTCCTTTTTTATTTTTACAATCGTACAATATTTATATGTATTACAGAGTAAACAAGGTATATACCTGTACGCGTATAAAAAAAATATTTTCGATGACAAATATATTTCTACTTTGTACAGCCAAAGTATTAATAATCGATTTATAGATTATTAATTTTTATTATTTATGCAGATTTGATTGAAACAGTAAGCAGAAGTTGACTAAAACGCGATTACAAACAGAAATAAGATTGTTAATGAAACGTTTTTAGAGTACTTGGTGAATAACGGGCCCTATAAATGTTTTCGTTGCCCCAATAATCGCCCCTTTATATGTATTAAAGTTTTGTAGATATTGATTACATATTTTTGTAATCATATTTTTATTCGAATAAATAAGATTAGCTAAAAGAGCAATAAAGATTCAAGCAAATACATTTTTTAATAGCTATTTACAAAAAATTATCCTAAAGACAACAGGTTTAAGAAGACTTATTGTAGGAATTTGAATTTTTTAATGAAATTCATGAACAAAAATTTAAACATTCATCAACATAAATAATGCTATATTTATAATGTGGTTACAATCTTCTGGATTATCAACTAAATTATACTCTGTAAACTATTTATTGCATCAAAATAATTAAATTGATTATAAGTTAATGTGTACAAATATAAGTTCAAATGTAAATATATTTATATTTTTTCTTAAAAAACGTAATTTACGTTAACAATGAAATAATATATTATTTAAAAATGAGTAAGTAATACCATTTTAAACGAGTATTTAAAAATAAACTAAATGGGATGTAGACTCTTCTTTGTCATTGTCAGACATATTTACTCGTTTTTTCGTGTTTTGCATCCATATGTATGTATGACGATTGCGAAAACATTACCGTTAGAACCTCTTTAAATTTCTCACTAGAAAAGAAACACATTACTTATTTCTTTTTAGGAGATAAAAATCTAAAGCAGATATTTAACATAATTTAAGTATTTTACATGATTTTAAAAATGTATATAATATAATTAGTTTTAAATACTTTTCAACAATAATAAATTCCTTTGAGATTATTGTACTAAAAGTTAATTTTCTCTCTCTAAGCAAAACTTTTTCCAAATAAAAATTAACATACAAAACTGCAGTTTTACATTATTTACTATTACTATGTTTAATGAGCTGTACTCCGAATAAACTTTTATGATTCGTATACTATTTTTTTCATAGAGTGTGTATACATATATATGAGTATTTAACAATATCTTAGGCTTGTAGTAATTAGTTGTTTTAACAATTCAAAATCATATATCGACCCTCAAAAAAAAATTTCTTTGAAAAAGTAGGAGTCTAATATAAAATTGCAAATATATGAAATGAGACAATTTTCAGATAAGTTTTTGAAAAGTAAAAAAGGACCAACTATATCGGGACCAATACATAGCGGAATTTTTTTATTGTGCTAAAATAAATTTACTTTTAGTGAATACAACAGCTTATTCTGAAAAGTGCAAGACAGAGTTATCAAGGATTTAGTTTGACCCTGTATAACTTTCAATTTTCATTGCCCATTTAAGATATTTCTGTAATTTATGGTTTATATTCCTTACAGTAATATAAAGAAGAAAAATTATATCAGATATGTAAAACATTGTACAAGTTTTGCTAATGCTCTCATTGCGCAAAACATTACAATAGTTTTGCAAATTAAAAAAATATCACAAAATGTACGATTTCTTTATATTTAGATAGTAATTTTCCTTATGCGTTCCAACTTTAAGTTACACCAGTCTTCTTTTGACTTTATTTAAAGTTTCCTGAAACTGTTTTTTCGAGAATTCATCTCCGTGTTTGCACGTATTTATTACATTAAGAATATTATGGAACCGGTCTGGTAGCTTTTGCACTTATGACTGAGCCGACAGAAAATTTCAACTAAAAATAAACGTTGAGAAAAAATATATTTTACTGCTGGAATGTTTTTATTTGTAATTAAAAATTCTATTAAGAATAAATAACCATTTAAAAATATATTTAACTATATAGGGCGTTCAACTGTTGTAACAGAAAGTTAAAGAGATAACTCAGTTAAGTTGGTTTCCTAATGTTAAATAAAAATTATTAATATTAATGGATCGTTTTTAATCAGAGCCCTATTTTCAGATATTTTCTTCAAGACAGAGAATTATTCGTTGATTGAAATAATGCCACATTAAAGCAAATCACATTATTTTTAAAAGCTCTGTTTATTTAAACTCTAAAAGTTAAAAGCTCAAATAATCGATATATGTCTTTGCTGCATCGTCTTTTGAAATAACGGTCCCATTACTTTATATTGCCATTGGCGTGTACGTAAGTTAATATTAAATTGTGGAGAGGAACCCATGGGCAGAATTTCCCAAAAGGTCGAATTAATGCTTTTAATATAACTTTCTTGATTGAAGAAGTGTCGAGCTGGTTATTTATATAGGACTCGTAAAACATTTATGTACTCCACGAGCCATTGTAGAATTCGGGTTACATCTTGATTGAATTGACCATATTCACGCAAATATGCTTCGAACCCTTCACTTTCCCGACAAAACTCAAATAGCCGTAACGATGAAAAACCCATGAATATTCATTTGAAAGCATCTAAATTGATATCATAGTTCTAAGAACTTATATTTTATGCTTCCTGTTTAATGTCTTACAGTCATACTATTCTATTTTTCCCAACTCTATTTTTCGTCTAATGTACAAAAAATTAAAATATTTTGGAATATAATAAACTTTCATCCTGAAAAAGTTAATTTAAAGCATCATTCCAAGTTCTCTAAAGCCACAACTGTTATTATCACTCTGAAACAGTGAATCACTCTATGATGTTATACCTATACCTATTTCTTATTTTATCTCTATAGCTGTGACTTTACAGTTTTTTATAGCTTAGGAGAAATGCATTTATGGATGTCAAGTCAAGTTATTACATTAGTTAAATGAGAATTTGATACTCAAAACAATTTTGTACAAATAATTAAGAAGATATTTAGAGGTTACAAATTTCCATAGTTTTCTCTATACTCTCGATTTCGATTAAAACTGGTTAGTTACATAAAAAAATTGCGTAATTTTAGTCTCATATATAAGTTATTATTGTTCATGATATTCTTCCTTCCTTTTTTCCAAATATAACGGCAAATTACGAATACATTTAGGAATCGAACGTTTTTCCTACTCTCTACTTTCAAAAGCCTATACATTTAAGTGGGGAAGGGGAAGAAATTCAAGAGTATGAGAGTTTTATAAATTTTGATGATCAATAGTTTCTACTTTATCGTGGTATATGTCGAATAGATGTGATTGAGTGTACAATCAAGCAAAATTGCGAAAATTATCTATAATTTCAATGCGATATAACAGTGCAAACTTCAAACTCATATATTTTCAACTATAATCATAATATGCGTACTACATAAGCACGTCACCATCACTCTTCCTCGTATCACGCGTAATGCTGAGAAAGCATTGTGTATGACTTACTCACAAAGAGAAACTTTTAATCATTTGTTAATTACAAAGTAATATATGAATCCTAAGTATAAAATGATTGAAATGAATTCATTCATTTTGTATAGAATACAAATTAGTGCTTAAAGAGTACATTTTTATCATTATTTATTGTAAATAAATTATATACATGATTTTATCTGTGTATATTGCTTTAAAATAATTTGATTTTGAGACACATGCATAAATAAATTATTATATAAGCAGTAAAATTTATGCCTCAGACTGTTTTTAAATATATATCCGAATAATTTGTGTATTTCAATCAAATTAAAATGTAAACCAGAATATAAAGTAACAGAATTATTAATACGAAATATTACAGCTTTTGAATTATTTTGGTTTGTTATTCGTAATACAGAACACGATTATCGATCTACATTAAAATGCGTGGGAGGACTTGTGAAACGATATGCTTATTAATGACATATTTATAAATTTATTACTTCAACAATAATTATTAAATCAAATATGCTTAATAAATGTTTACGAGTAAGTATAATATATTTTAGTCATTAATGCAGAATTTATTAATTTATTTTCAATTTACCACTTTTATTGCGTCTAATAAATCTCCCAAAAATATTGATCAGTTTTTATGAAAATCATCCACAGTTATCAGTGTTGTTCGTTTTATAAACTAAACAATAAACATGCACCAATAGTATATACGGATTCTAAATAATAGAGATTGAAAATTATTTCTCATGCTTTAAAACATCAACAATTATTTTTTTCCAAGATTAATATGGTATCAAGTAAAATCAATTAACTGATATGATTGACTAGCTTTTAGTGCTATGAAAAATGCAAAAGTCAAGCAACAATAAAGCCAAATAAAAATAGTGAAAAAATGGCATTTAATATAGAATAATATGAATTTACCCACGTTAAAGTCAACATTTTCTGACTGTTTTCTTTTAAAGAACTCCTGAGAATTATCCAAAAATACTAACAATCACAAAAATTTATTATTTCTTTTGATCTATTCATATAAAATAGGAGTAAAAAAATGGTAGTAGAGTAATCCATGAGCTTAAAGTGTTCAAGTGATTAAGGAAGGTTAAGCGAAACATTAGTAAGCCATATGGTCAAAACAGATAGACCAATTCAGTTTGATATATAGTGTAATGTGGTTTTGTCGGACGTTTATGACTGGATTTATACAAATAGTCTAGCAAAATGAAAACAATAATGAATTTAAAATTAATATAACGATTGGTGAAATATGATAATGTATAGGAAAACCAGTTTATGCTTATGTATAAGTGCATTCAATGACAGCTCACTGTTACTAGATTAATTAAATATTTCTATTCTGAAGATGTAATTGAATCGTTTATCTCTTCACGTAATTGCTTAAACTATTCTTTGAATAAAATTTCAATTAAGAATTGTAACATAAGAGTCTTTTAAAGAAAAATAATCCCGATTTTGAAGCTTAATTATTAAATGAAAGTGTTAATATAAGTATTCAGAAGAATTTTTTTATTTGAAAAGTATAAATAATTTGAAATAGCATAAATATATTAATTTGAATAGTATAATTAATTTCAACAAATTTACACTATGTTAACAGCTAGAAAAGTTGCCCTACCCAATGTTTTTTATAAAGTATCAAAAACCTTCATTGTCAAACCGGACGTTTACTTTGACGAGCAACCACATAGTGAGCTTTAAAATATGCTTTTAGTGACATAGTGAGTAAGAGATTTCCTTTTATACGAAATGCCACACTACAAGTCTAAATATTTTACTATGAAAGCATCCTAACTAGTGCCCTATACAAGTGCTGAGCTAACTCTACTAGCGGAGTTAAAAATGCCTGAACTTCTATTTTTCATTATAATAAACCCACTTTAATACAAATGTGCTATCGAACTTTTTAAATTAAATTTTATCTAAAATTCTTGTATACTAGACTGGCGTGCTTTCTATTCATTTAAAATCCTTAAAAATAACAATATTTAGTAATCAATATTATTAAGATACTCAGATCTATGTGTAAAGATGTGTTACATATAGAAATAATTGTATAGAAATATAGATCCATGCAATAAAACGACCTTTAAAGTTTTTTCTTCCAATAAAACTAGTTTTATAATTTTAGACTACACAGTAAAAGTGTGTGGTACAAAAATAATCTTGAGATTTTCTTTTCTCATTTCCAGACTAAAATTCCATTTTAGTATGAGACCTCGGGGTTCATCTAAATTCTCAAGATTCTTGATTTCTTTTAACAGAACGTTAAAAAAAACGAAAAGGGTATGCATTCTTTTAAAACAATTATTTCGCTGCATTTATAATTATGTTAAATAACAGCAATAAAAAATATGAAGAATACAAACTCTATAGAGGTTATTGCTGTACAAAATAATTTAATTAATAATTTTAAAATTGTGGACAAGCAGGATTTACGATGAGTAATATATAACTAAATTATCATTTAATGCACTATTTTATGCAAATGATTCTCGTCCATAGATTCAACCCGGATTAGGTATACGCAGTAGAAAACAGAGAATTGCTATTATACCGAGAGTATACATTCCATGGACACGATATAGGTAGATATAAGTATTTCCGCATTGAATACATTGTCTGAACCACCTTCATTTAAGGAAACAAAGGATTATTTATGGTTACATTCAGAATAGGGAAAGTGCAATAATAATACTACAGTGTATAATTAATGAAAATAAATATAGTGCTTACATTATCGCGGTGTTGCAATCAGTTGAAAAAGTTCAAGACTTACTTAAAAGCTACACATTTTCATTGTGTAAAATATAATACAAAGAATTCATGGTATATTACGCATGGACGTACGTTTCTATATATTCCGTACCATAATGCAAGTAATAAGTATTCAATAATCTAATACCTATTCTTGTATTATTCCTGAATTCCAGTTATATTTTTACTAAGATTTTAACTATAATTAGACTTACAAAAATTATCAGCTATAAATAGTACTAGATATACATATGTATATACTTTATTATCTCAGTCTGTGGTTAGGGAAATGTCAAACTGATTACTTTTATAGGCTAACTCTTTTTTAGTGATGGAGCTATGAGAATAATTTTCTTACACTAACTTCATCCGGACACTGATTAGACTATCTTGACAAGTAAGGTCATTGGTTAATGAAACAAATTAAGGCAATAATTAAATCTGACCAAATGAATTTTGAATTATTCAGAATATTTGAAAATCTAATCTGAAAAGTATACTTATAGCTATCGATATACACATATATCGATATAGATATATTTTTTGGTTAATTTAAATTTTGTTCGGTCAGAATTAAGAACAGGGTGTAACATACCTCCTAATCTGAATATATGTCACGGAATGTACGAGTCATAAAATTCGTGTAATTCAGATGAATTTAGATGATGTAATCGCTTCCATTTAAATGGTCTGGAGGCTTGGGACCAGTTTAGACTTTGGAATGACTGTCTTAAAGATTTTATTTTCTTAGAAATAAAATACATGTTAAAATGGACAACATAATAATAACCATAGCTGTTATTGTTTTTTAATGATTGTTTACGAATAAAGTATTTTATTATAAAAATAAAACAAATCATTTACTTTCATGTAATCCCACATAGCACGAAACGTTGGAGAAACGTTTCTAGAACGTTTCTTTGGAAATGTCCGCTTTTGGTGTCTCAAGAAACGTTTTAGAAACGTTTGTAAAATGTTTCTTATACGTATATGACTTATAAAATTTCTTTGGCAACGTTGCAGAACGTTTTAGAAACGGGTCACGTGAAACCTTGAAATAAAAGGGTCGTGCTGGTGCGAATTTTAGATGTTACTATCCGGATGATACGACCCATGGGCATCGAGCCACCAAAAGCGAACATTTCAAGGTTTCTACAACGTTTCTGAAACGTTTATTCCACTTTCAGAGAATCGTTTCTAAGTGCTATGTGGGATAGAATTGTATGGCATAAAGTTTGTATATGTAAATTATAATAATTATTATAATTATTGTGACAATTAATTGTGACTGTCATAATTAGATATATAATTTATGTTGAATTAAGTATTTTTATTCGAGTCATAAATCAATTTAGTCATAAATTAGTTTTCTGACAAAGTATCTTGTTTTCTTATTTATTATAGTATTCTATTTAATTTACACTATATTTATATATAGAACTTTAGAATAATCGTCTATATAGTGAAGCTGTAAGACATACAATGATTACATTTTAAGAGAAAGCAGTATAGAGTACCGCAACATCACTTAGTCGATAAAAAAAGATGCGCGATGTACTTGAGAGATGCGGCCTTGACAGGCATGAAAAAAGTAGAGGAAATAGACGCCAGATTGACTGAACGAGAAAATCAAGTCGTTGGCCTGTTCAAATATTTACGTTTGAACTTTAAACAAGGAGATCGTAATTCGAGTACTGGATTCAATTACTATCCTAACAAGTACATAATAATAAAACCTATTGCGAAACTCAACCATCGAAGTTAATTTATTCGAATTATAATATAAAATTTAACATAAAATGTTATAAAATATGATTTAATATAAACTATTATGTTGCGGAATAGAGAAGGTCGAAATAAATTAGAAAATATTTATAAAGATTATATTTATATCTTATTAATTACGATCGCATTTCAATGCAATGACTCACATGTTTGTTTCTTCTTTTCAAACATTTTAATTACTATCTATCAGTGACCACTATTATTTTCTACCGAATTAAATGTGCATTATTGAATTGTTCTTTTTTCCCACATAATTATATAGCAATTATGATAAAAAATAATTCCTTGGATTGGTGATTTGACCATTATGGTATCCATAAAAAATCGTGTATTGCTTTGATGTTACTAATGACTATCATTTTGAATTTCAATAATAGTAAGTAGATTTTATAAAAAAAATAAAACAAAAAATGCGATTTCATGTGTAACAAGAGAACAACGAGATTTAATTTCAAATTCTTGACTGCAAATGATAGGTAATTCTACACACTATATCCAATACATTTGCACTTGATACCCTATTATCTTAATCAAACGAATTGCATAAACTCATTTTTTTAAAAGTAACTATAAAACAAAATAATAGTTTTTCTCTATAGAATTGTATTCTACTTTACATACATATGTATTCTACTTTCTATGTTTTTCTGTAAAAATATAATATAATTTAAAAGCATATAATAATTTGTGAGCCCAAAGTAAGTTCTGGAAACATCTCATTTCAATTTATTGAGTATTATACAAGATCTTAGTTTTCAATGTTTTTTATTTAAGGAAGCATTATTATTAAACGAAATTTATAAATATTTTCTAATACCAAACAATGTTAATTTAATTATTATAATATTTTAGAAACTTTAAACGTACAGAATTTAAATTGAAAACATACGCAAAATGTTGCGAATTTTTTTATCTTAATTTAAAAAACAACATTTTAATGGGGAAAAGAAGTTAGAAATTACTTGCGGCTTATTTAAATTTTATTTTAAAAAACTTAAAGATATAGTATTACGAACTTTACTTATAAATAATATTAATCATAAATTATTTAAAACTTAAGAAACACAATAGAAGTGAATATTCTACTTTTATTTAATACATAAATTTTAATCGGAATTACTCCAATTTCGAGAGTAATATTAGTTTTTTAAATTTCTTTATTTTAGCTAGAATAAAAATAAAATGTATTCTCAACTAAATTTTTCTTATATGCTCATGTTGATAGTGAATGCTATAAACTAATAAAATATACGTTTGAAATCAAATAAACTGTTATAAATAACAAGATATAGCAGTCAAAACTAGTGATCGCTATTGCCCCGCTCTCTTCTAATCATTCAGGATCGAGTTGGTAAAAGAGTCCAGTAGTAATGGCAGGACTTTCTCACCCCTTACACATAGGAACAAATAGAGATCGAGTCAAAAGAAATGCATTCGGAGGTTAAAAAAAATGAATTACCTACAGAGTTATGATCAAAACTATTTACTATTTTAATTAAAAATAGTGTTAAATATAGTTGTTTGATAAAGAGAAGTAGATGAAGCTTAGTTACTTTGATATTATAGTTATGCATCTTTAAATTTTATATTAACTCTAATATGCAAAGATTGGCTTAGAGCCACAGAGATCGAAATGCATATCCTATATCTAAATCGATTTTGTGAATCTTGAGATCAAACTATACTTATATACCTACCGGACTTTCTAAAAATAATATACTTATTTTATTTTCTTATACATCAAAATATGTTTTTAAAGTAATAGATAAAATCTTATATAATATATATATAAATGTTTTTCAAATGTTTTTAAGAAAAGTTATTTTCTACTATCTGCAGGAAGTTACCTAGTTGAGAAAGAGTATATATATATTATAAACACATTTTTAAACAAACAATTTTTTTGTAGAATCACTAACATTAACTACTTATTCAAAGAATAAAAAATCGAGATGATGTAACGAAACTTTTTCAAAGATTTTAACGAATTCCAACAATAAAAAAAAATTTAAATTAGTTGATGGCAAATATGAATTTTTAAATTCATAAAAATCGAATAAAATAAAGTAGCGTTGCATAAAAATACTAAATATTTTAGATTAACGTAAATTCTTTTTACTACAAATATAAATATCAGAAAAACACTCTAATGTATCTCTAGGCTATTTTAAACTCTTGATCGATGAATCTTTTAACGTTTATGTTCAAAAACATTTACTTTAAATACATAAAAAGAAGATTTATAATGAGAATAAAAACATTTTTATTTATATAAATTTGCTTTTATTAGTCTGTAGACCAAATAAAATTAAAAAATGAACTATTGAATTTAAATAAAATAAAATTTGATATATATAATATATATGTATGTGTACATGGAAAATAGCTTGTAATAATTGTATAAAATAAATGGGTAAAATATGAAATTGTTAGTATTACAGCTTGAAAATGTGATTTCGGAATCCGGAAAGTACTTATACAAAAGTAATTTTCTGAATTTTTTTAGAGATTCTGGAAAAACTTGAATTCGAATAATTTATCATTATCATTTACTACCAATTTCCATTTGATTAATAGATTCTTAGAACAACTGCATATTTTCGTACAATTGTAAGATGTGCATTCCTTGCGAGAAAAGTTCCTTTTTAGAGATAACAGATTTTTTGAAAATTTATACAACTGTATTCAAAACTGCTATCGCATGATCATACTCGATAAATTTACTTTTTATAATCAAATATTTAAAAATATACACTACCACATGCAGTGTTATACAACTATAAATTTTAACAGTTCTTGAAGATCGAAATATTCATTTTCTTCACGTAGTATACCTATAGTAATATTTCGAAAGGTTTTTGTCCATAAGTTACATCAAAATAAAGGTGTGAAACTTCGAAGGCCTAGTATGCAAATACCATTCTCATCAGGCAAAAAACTAATTAATAGTTTTTTTTGCGCGTTGCACATTATTTTGAAAAAATTGTTAATGTTTTATTAAATAAGGAAAAACCATATAAAAATAAATACAAATCTAGTGCATACCCACAGCGATACAGCCAGTATCATTAAGCAAATTGTTCTGGAATTCTGGATGCTTTATAATCGGCAAAATCGAGTAGGCTACCGCGAGGCATAAGACGTAACACATGAGGGTCTTCCCGTGTAGATTCCTTAAGGTGGGAAACATCAGATACACGGCAAAGGTCAATATGCAGAAGAAGACGGACAAAAAGTTGGCCGTCGTCTGGGACCAGCGCATAACCTCCTCCATCCTCAATTCCATGCTCGCCTCCCAACTTAGGCATGTCACAAATTTGCTTCCCTGGTACTTCTCCGACCATCCTATACAGTATCTCTCCTGATCGTACGTATATCTACTGGTGGTATTGTCCTCGTTAACGTGGCTCATCCGCATAATTCCATCGGGTCCCAAGGTAAAAGAGTCCCTCCAGAATTTCGCTCTGCCCGTCATGTACAGACCAGCCGTATCGGAGGTCAAACATCCCTTCTGATGCAGTACATAGAAAGACTCCTCGAGACTCTTGATCGATGGATGCAGTATACCATCGGGAATCGGCGGCAGATGTACAACCGTCGAGTTACCCTCAAATTTGTGACAGCCTCGGTCGCTGTACTCGTCCGGTTGGCAGCAGTACCTTATGCACTTCCTCAATAGACAAGGACAGCCGCGTAGCTCGCCATCGTCGAGGTTGAACTGCAGGTGCGGCGGGAAGGTCAAGCCGTCGTAATCGATCGAGCCGTCCGGCAGTCTGGTACCGTTCTCCAGACTCACGGACATGTAGTCCAAGCATGGATTCCTCGCGTGAACGGCGTAGGAAAAACCGCTAGCGAGGAACACGAGAAACACACGAGAAAAACTATGGAGCGGCATGGTTCGTATGTTCGTTTTATCGATGGATCGACCCGCTGTGTTTTATGCGCAGCTCATCATGGACCGGTCTTTTTACACTTCCGCTCTCTCTCTCTTTCTCTCTTTCCTTCCTGCGAGTCTTTTATCGCTTGCTTTTATCAGCTTACGCTTATCATCTGCGGCAATGAACGAGATTTTTCGAGCAAGTGCAACGTATACACACACATATATATATATGTCTCTGTTGACAGGGAATCTTTTGATTTATGAAATCCCAATGGAGCTTCAATAAAAATATCGTTCACAATATTTACTGCGTTACCATCTCTCTGCTCCGCGGTGGTTCGCTTCTGTCACTTATACATTCAACCGAACCCTCGGTAAAACTCAAAATAGCTCGGATGGTTTTAAATTCGCGCCGCGACTCGTTTACACGAAACTATATAACCCCGCACGGTTTCTAAACAGTCATCTCGAGTGCACTCTCCTGCTATCTGCACTAAAACTATCACTATCGCACAAGTTACCGCCCCGTACGCCCACTTTTTGTTTTCCCCCTCTATCACTGCACTTACAAATTCTCACCGATAAATCGCACCGCACACATTATTATCGGACGGCGCGATCGCGATCGTTAACGTCCGACAAGAACCGCCAGTCACGCGTACACAAGCAAACAACGCTGCACTCCTCTTCTACTCCCCTCGCGTTGTTAATTTCATTGCGTAATCGGATACATCGATAGCTGCAGGAGAATGTCCCCGTAAAATCGACCTGTCAACCTGTCCGTCCACTAATGAAAGTGCAATCTTGTAACGTTCACCACTAAACACACACGTAGAGAGAGAGAGAGAGAGAGTCATCCGCACGCCAAGAGCCGTGATATCCTCACTGCAGCCACACACACACAGTCAAAGGAACGGCAGCTGCGCGGGAGAGAAGTCAAGAGAGAGAGAGAGAGAGAGAGAGTAAGGGATCGCTGCCGCTTCCGAGCTCCAGAGGAGGAGTAGCAGTAGGCTAAAGTAGTGGGGTAGGCGGTGCGTTCGCTCTCGAGAGAGGGCCAAGATTACAACACACGCGACTAGTCACCGCAGCAGCCGCTGCTGTTATTTACCAGTTCACGCGTTTTTCGGACTTCAGAGAGGGGAGGGGAAACTGCGTGTATCCCGCGAGTGTAGCGACGTTATGTACACACGAACACACGGAACGACGAGTGGCGGCGGTGCGCGCTCATCTGCGACCATCCAGCGGCTCTCGTTCTCTTTTAGCCCGCGATCCTAGTCGCGCGTCGCTTCTTCTACTCTCTGCGTGTGCACGCTCTCGTATACACACCACTGCGTCCCAACGAACTCGCGCACACAACAAACAAAGCGGCTGCCTACTCGGTTCTTTTTTTTTTTGCTCCTGCGCGCGGCCTCCTCCTCACACGTATATATATCACACGCTCTTGGTAATACACTTAGCCGCGCGCTTATACACACGGCAGGAGTGCGACCAAGAGGCAGCGGTAGCGATCACGCGAGACCCGCACACCGGCTGTGTAAGATATCCTATCCTATACTTATAGGCCGCGACAACCATGGCGACTAAGGGCCGCCAACGTACTCCCATAACTCACATGCCCGCGCGCAGCCGGCTATATCGTATAATAGCGATGTACACATACGAGACTTGGGTATTTGCGTTTAGCGGGCGAGGCCATCAAGGTGTCCTCGGAGACCACCAACGATGGATATATGGATCCCCCAAGGGTAGCGGCTCCGCCCAATTTCTGCAATGACTCTTGCTTCTTTTTTGTTTTTTTTCGTTCGTTGCTCCGTATATATGTATACCTCTTTGATTATATACGCGGCCTATTAGAGCTTATCTTTTCCGGGCGTGATACACTCTTAGGAAGTGCGTCCCGCTGTTTTGACCCGTGTGTATCCGATACAAGTGACAGCTGATGCGAGGGAGAGAAGAAATGAATTTGGCGTCAAGTTTATTGGAGCTCGCGGGGAGTTATATTAGCGCGCGTGCTGCTGCTATCGTTAAAACTTCGCCTCGACGCGTATAATTGCTTCAAGGTTAACGACGGATACCGGCTTTCGTATATATATATATATATGCGAGCGCCTCGATAAACTTTTCTCCGAACTTTAATTGGGAGGAATTATTAATTTAGTCGAACCAAACTAACCTCTGTGCAACAGCTGCTGTTAAACGCGTGTTATACAAGCTTTCAGTGTGGTCGATAATAACGTAAAGCGATAACAGTGAATTTTGAGGGCATGCTTTTAAAGATTTTCTTAAGTGTATGAGGGTTGGGATGTACTGTTTTTCGATTGATGCACGCGCTCGTGCTGTAGGAGAGCCGGTCGAATATTTCAGCCACGTGTGCTTATGGCTGGAAAAAATGGTATTTTTGTGACTCTGCTGCTTTATTACCCGAGTTTTTTTTTTGTAACTAAGACGAAAGACGAGAATTTGAGCTATTCAACCTTGTTTAAATGAATGCATGCGAGTAAGTAGAATTGGTAATGTAGTCGGGCTTTATGTAGCAAACGATACTAATTATCTTCTGTACAAAATTTGTGTAAATAATTTAACGACGATTCGCGATATATAAATAAATTCATTAAGCTAAATGATGGATGCACAGTTTTATTATTTATGGTTCTTGTTATGCTCGAAAGCCAGCGGGTTTTGAAAACTTTTGAAAGGGACTGTATTGACCTCCCTTGAAAGGAACGCTTAAATAGCACCGTAAGACGCTCCGATGCTTTAGAGATTTCGGGGACCGTTCAAGTGTAGATGTGAAGGGGACTTGTTGAAGCCGACGCTCTTACGGTATTATATAAGAATGTGGTCCTGCATCACTGGCTAGTCTCTGCTAAGATATTATAGACGAAAATTTAAAAACATACCGGGCTTAAATCATTTGTGCGTTGAAAAGAAACTATGTGAATTAATACTGCGGATAATTAATTTTTAAATCTTGCAAAGAATTTTAAAGATGGATAAGTGTGTTATAGATAACAAGAGTTATTATTATTATTCATTATCAACTTAATGAAGTTGGAAATTATCACTAGTGCAGAGGATAAAAATAATATTTGACCAAGTTTTTGATACATTTATTATTCACAGTCATGATACATTTATTTAAGGTCCTTCAAATTACTTTAAAAGGGGTGAGAAGGCATTTATAAATATTTGAATACATTCCACTTCTTCGAATACAGAATGATAATAATATTAAATTCGTTGAAAGGAGGGTAGCCGTTTTTTTTTCAGAGAACGACACAAAAATCTATTTTAATTTAATTAATTCTATCCGTCTCACCTATTTTCCCGTTCTATTTCTATTTGTTTGAAAACTAATAATTTAATTAGGTTCTCGCTAAAAACTAAAAACTAACGATAACTTTACGTGCGTATATTAAATTTTCATGAAATAATTACTGTAAGTAGCTTAAGCATAAAAATGATATCATCGATGTGAATAATGGTATTCATTTCAGTGTTTATCTCCATTTAAAAATAAATATACTCTGATAATTATATTATAATGAACTAACGGTTACGCATTACTCATACTTTATTTGTAAGATTTATCTTTAAATATAGTGAGGCACGACTACTAGTTTTGCTAAAAAATCCACACCTAATTAGTATTAACATATAAATTACTTAATTTGAAAAAAAGTATTTGTTTTTAACATAATAGGTATTCTGGATATTGATATTTCTCAAATTCTGAAGTCAATATGCGATAATCTAATAGTTTTCTTTATTATCTTGTTCTTACCACTAAAACGATACGGTATTATTGAGCCAATCAACTCTATATAGGCTACCATACAATAAATATTTTTATGAGCCTTTAACGCATTTAAAAGATAAGAATTATAAACTTATAAGATTGATTTCATTTTAAATAACAGTTGAATGACTGTAAATCTTTTCTATGGAATGATTGAGTCATCATTTATTACGAAATACGGAAGTAAACTATTACTAAAAAATGCATTTGTCCTATTTTTATTTTAAATACGTATTTTCTATAAATACGCAAGTTTCGTTTAATAAGAGTTGACAAGTAGAAATCTGCACAATTTTTCACACTAAGGTCATTAATAAAGCTTACGGTCAAAGTGATTTGTCCTTTAGTTCTAGCGCGATTAAACACACTGAAACACGGCTTATTATGTCATATTAATTTTTGCCAAAGTTACTTAAGCAGGCAACCTGCGCCGATTACAATTTTTCAGCAAACTTACGAAATTATTTAAATGTGTTTTTTGTAGATCAAGTTAATTTGAATAATTTTTCTAAAATGCTGATGTAAACATCAGTTATAAATACAACATTATAGATTTAAACAAAATACTACATTAAATATACACGCAATGTATATTCACTATAACAAATATATAATAAAAAATGTTTGAAAACAAAATGATCAGAGATATATAAAATTAGGGTAAAACCAAGCGAAATGTAGCTATCCGGTATAAAAATACCAGTTCAGAAAATTTTCAAAATTTTAAATTTGCATTAAGTTCGTGAACGGAAAAGCAATGATCGAGGAGATCGATGCACGTGTTATTCGTCTATTGAATAGCAATGGGAATTCCACGATCCCCATCCTATCATCCGATCCGTGTAACGTACGTGCGCTACCTTATTGGAATTAAAAATTTTGCGAAGATTTGGTAGTTGCAGGTAGACGGAGGACCTGGTTAACTAATTTTGCGGAGATTTCTTCTACAAATATTGTCATGCACTGTATCACGTTAGTACTAATGTACTTTAAACCCTATTAAACGCAATTAAATATATACTACAAGTTCCATATGTATTTAAAACAATATGTGTAAACTGAAACCATAATATCTAATATAGTAGTGCTTGTGTGTGCGTTCTTCAAATATACCAATTAGAAAAAAAAGCAATTACAACTAGAAAGAGTCTGTAGGTAGTAAAAATGTTGTTATACGAATCAATTAACATGAAAGTTTTAGTAATGGATGGAATAATATAGTTCCTAGAAACATGTCGAAAGCAAATGCACACATGTTACAAATCGTTTATTAATTTACTGCTCCATAAATTTGCACGTAAATGTCACAGTTACTAATATACTAAACATGCGTTTTCTAAAGCAAGATGTACCGCTATAAATTTTGGTTTAAGAGTCATCTGTTGTTCGAAGAGAATTTTTTGCGCTACCTATTACAAATCGAAAAATGCTTGTTCGTATTAAATTTAGAAGGCAGAAAATAACTTTTCGATTAAAATTGTTTAAATTTTAATGCTTTTACTTTTTATAGTTGCCTAAATATTGAAACCAACGTAATAAAAAGATGACTTTTTTAAATTAACCTACGTGTATGTTAGACAGATCAGTACTGAAGAAATTGCAACCAGTTATACTGCAGTGTATGCAAGTTAATCTTGTTCATGACGTCGATTAAAATTATCCTGCATTTTTGTAAAGTAAATACATAATTGTTTAAAATTAGCTGTATAAAAACAGATTTGAACTAATGTAACTCTGATAAATCTAGGGAGTAATATTCTTATATGCATGAAGTATGCAAATACTAATTTTGTCAAAATAAAATTGAGATTTGTTACATTCGTAATGGGTTCTGTAATTTTTGATTCACTACACGCACGGATATGCACCAACACACGCGATTTCGTATGCATGTGTATATATATATATTCAAACACGAAAGAACACTTCTATTTTGATTCCCGAAATCTCTAATAGCGTTTTTATTTATGTTTTCACGAAACCACGTCCCCATTCTCGCTGTCACAAAGCTTTCTCTATTGATGAAACGAAAATTGATCCGAGTATTTTTAAAGTCTTTTATTTTCTAGAACAAGGGTTTATTGTAGTTCACGGAAGAGGTTTAAAAACAGTTAAAGATAAAATTAATTATCCTTTAATATTTTGACAACACTATAGAATGTAGAAGTTTTGAAAACAATATAATATTATCAAATTTTAGTTTGGAAAAGGTTATATTTTGCGAACATGTTTTTTTCCTTTTAATCTCAAGTTAGTATAGGAATTGCATTCTATCATATGAAATTTTATATGAAAACTTTTACGTTAAAACCTCAATTTCCATCTAATTGCACCTAGAAGAAAAAAATCCTTGTGAGCAAGAATTTATTCTCACTCAAGAATAAACGTGTTGGTTAGATGAAATCTTTACCAAAATAAAATTTAAGAAAGAACTTTTTTTCACCGAACCGGAAAAGTAGCGACAAGATGTTTTCATTTAGATTATTTCAGACCGGAATGTATTTTATTCTTATGAAAAAAAATGAATTAATAATTTATACAAATACATCAACAAAATACTTTAATTAAAAAAAAAACAAGGTGACGATGACATTACCTGACTTGTGGTCATAAAACCACACCTGTTTGCGTGTACCTTAATAAAATTTAAAGAATGTGAGAATTTTATAGCAGTTTTTTTCTTCGCATTATTGCTCTAGCTATAAAATTACTAAAATAACAATAGAAAATTGGTTCAAGGAATAAGATTATTTAAACAATATATAGGAATATCAAAATATAATCGTTGTCATTGAAGAAATATTTAACCCTCTTGTGCACGAGTTTGTATGTATTAAAAAGTAATCTTGCATGCGTATTTTGGACGAGATAAGTTGTCCTGTATATAAGAGTGTTGAATCATCGAGAAAAACTTATCGTCATTGATCAAAAGTTTTTTTTTTTCAAACAAAACTCGTCTACTCTATAAATTTAGAGTATTTAGAAAATAGTCTATTTATATAGAAAATGTAAATTTTCCAATATTGCCAAGCCTTCAAAGTAACGTGTGTTAATTAAGATAGAATTTGCATCCTTTATTCGAATACTAAAAGAACTACGGAAATGAAAACGAAATAAAGTTGTTTAGCGCATAAAAGTTATTAATGGATTTAATCCACTTTTTCATTAATAACTAGATATTCATATTTTAATACATATATATTTGCTTGCATTTAATTATTATTCATTTATAATATTAGTAATATGCAGCTTATTTATGTATTATCTAATTTAATTCCTGAGCTTCCCCTATATCCAGTTTTTGTTTTCAAATTAACAGACGGTTAATCATTTTGGCGGTATCCTCAGCCGCACCAAAGTGATATTAAATTCATCCCAATGAAAGCTTAGCGAAAAAGCTAAAACTAATCTCGCATTATAGCATAGCAGTATTAATTTTAAAATATTCACAATAATGTATTATGATAAAGTGTGACATAATATTGAATAAAATTTTTTTAAATAATACCAAACTTTATAACACAGAGATTATTTTATCCCATATTTAAATTGTCCGCAAAATAATTAGCGGTATAAAGTTTTACTCATAAACGCATCATAAAATAAATAATGATGGATCTTTAAAAGAAGGTATAAGTAAAGGTCTTTTAACAATCTATGCTTGATTAATAATGAAATAATAACAATAGGAATAATTACCTAAGCTATGACAGAGCGCATCGTGAGTAAGGACAAACTGATCGCCAAGCTGCACCGAAGCCAAAGCGAAGTAGGCAATGGTGAGGACGGAAACGTAAGCTCGTACGATGATCCCGTGAATGTTTTGGAGCTCCGGTATGACCATGTAAATGAAAAAAGTCATCGCGAGAAAGACAGCCGAGATGAAGTCGAAAATGGAGTACATGACCGGTATGCCGATGTCGGGTGGCAGACACATGGCAACGACGGTCCGCGTGACGTTATCCTTATTGATCACGGCCAAGCAATAGTCTTCCTGGGTGACCAGGGCCGGATTCGTGAGGTTTTCGGTAAATATCGTACCGTCCTCCAGGAAGTAGTAGGTGTCGAGGCCGGGACTAATGGCGAAACTGTCGGCTAGACAGGGATACCTGTAGACCTTGCGAAACTGATCTTCCGTCATCGTCGAAGGTCGTAGCTCGGCGGTGTAGATGACCGGGAATTCCGGATCGCCTGCGGCTTCCTCGCCCCGTATGCATTCGCTGTGTTGGAAGTAGAGACCGGACTCGCAGCAAACCGGTATGAGCGGCGGGTTTCCCTCGGCCGGCGACGATGACTCCGTTATAGCCTGCGAAACCAAAATACAATAATTCTTGCCCAATGCGATGTGTTTCGTTTTTTTTTCTTTTGTTTTGGTTTTGTTTTGTTTTGTTTCTTTAGAGCTGACGAGACTGGAACATATGGAATGTTTTTCTTCTATCACGGGCACAAAGAAGATCTCTCGTGTTCTCGGTAAGCATTACATGTACACTTTTTATTTTGAATGGAGAAAAAAACACATGACGAGAGTACGTGTTTAATTGTTTGCTTTGGTGTGAATAGGTTCTTTTGACAGTCGAGTTGGAAAGTATACAGACTTTTGATTTCGATCGGGGTTCATTAAAATGGCAAAAAATTTATTTCCAATTTGTTTTCGGTACGCCCCACTTCCTGTGATGTCACTCTTTCGTCGTTTTTAAAAGATAATGTAGAATGTGATATTCTACGAATATTTAAAACATATATTTTGAAAAATATAAATTTTAATTATTTGTAGAAAAAGCATATGTCATATTACTATAGATTTTGTTTAATCGCACAAAAATATACGGTATATTTAAAAGAAATATTTATTTTCGCTACTTTTCTTATGATTTTAATTTATCAATGTATGTACATTTAATAATATAAAAAATAAAATGAGTTTAGTTTTTGTAAGACCAATGAATTTACTTAAAATATTAGTTTAAGCCCGAATGCTACATTAGCCAGTGCCCATCTGTGCCAAGTCATAAAAAGTATTCGTAAAGCCATATCGAGAATAAAATAAATTCTACGTACTAGTATTTTGAACAGTATTCTGCAAAAACAGATTAGTTTCTTTATTTATGATCTACAAACTATTTAGAAAGAACTCCTTAACTACATTTCACCTCTGAAATCTCAGGGGTCTTTGTACTTTCACTCTACGTTTAATGAAAAAATATTCTATTTACTTTCGTATTGAAGCAGTATTTATTTCGCGGCCCTTGTTGTTTCACTAGTGCACTCGTCCTATTTTCCAATTAGCACTGAAATTTTAATTAATTTAAGATCAATACATGAGAATAAAGCGATGCGATTAAAAATGATTCGCTTCATCATTAATGGAAATCGAATTACGTCAGAAATTGTCTTAAATTATGATAGTTGAATAAATTTCAATCTTTTTATATTAAGGAAATGTCTCTAAAATAACTACCTATAGTCAAAGTATTTGAACTTATCTGTTTCTACTGAGAAACTTTTCTCTTCTATTTACTTTGCACTTCTGTCGGTATAAGATAGAGTTGAGTTTAAGAAGATTTCAACTTTATTTTGAAGTTTTTCTTATTCGATTAGGGAACAAAAGAAATCATTCGTAAATTGCAAATAAGGATATTGATTCAAGAGCTATTATTTTTCTTGAAAATAAATTTTAATCTCTAAATCAAACTTACTATAGAAAGGAAGGAAAGTGTTTGTATAGTGAGTGCTTTTCTCTTCTTTTTATCTTTAAAATTTTATTTTTAAAATTAATGAGTTCTTTAAAACCCTATATGGGCAGTTCATCTATGGACATTAATGGATGTATTTTGATCAGTACTGTTAGACAATACATGTAATGAAATATATTGTTGATACTAATTTATAACTTTAAAATTGATGACTTATGGACACCTCCCTGGTAGAAAATTGACAAATTTAACTTGACAACGTGCTAATCAAATGGCAATGTTTTGTAGCTAACTATATACTTTCAAATGTTCTATATCACGAATTATATTGTCCCGTTTGAACTAGCTTTCAATTACATCCTGTCTATTTTTATACAGCTTCCAGAACCAGAGGTAATGCTGGGAATTCAATATATTTAAAAAATATAGCTAAAAATTGGCTAGAACCTCCGTAATATTTTATTTTATAATGCATAACGCATGCGAATAAAGTAATAAAGTTAATTGTTTTTAACAATAACGCATACTTTAACTATTCATATTATAGTTTGTATTATATAATTCACTAAAATAATATATACTTTTTGTAATTATTGTGGATACAGGACAATTCCGACTGGTATTCGACACTGACGTTGTAATTATGTCAAATCGATAATTGAAATTTGATAATGTCAATAATATACTTAAAATGCGGTGACAATATTACTCTGATACGGATGATATAGAAAGCCCTATATGACGCACTAAATCAATTTTTGAAGAATTTGAAATTCAAATTTTATTCATCTTGTACATTTTATTACCTTTAAATGTAAAACACTGAACATTTTGTATTGTACATTCATGGAATATCGTATCCGTCTATGTTATACGCCTGCCAAGTTTGTAACATTGATTTATACATGTATGTTGAATGTCTGTGCATTTGTAAGCGCTAATTGGAAAATATATTTGAAACATCATTACATTTTTAATTAAAAAATCTTTAATCCCGAAACTCCCAATTCCTCGACTTAAGCTATTTAATTTTCTCTCATATCTTACTTGAAATAATTATATAATAATTGAATTAGAATAATTAGAATAATAATTGAATAACACCTTCATTCGCTTCGCACAGTTTAAAAAACAAATAAGAATGAATATATAAACCTTTACCTAATATTTCACACTGTTTCCTCTATGCATACCTTGCGTTTACGGATAATACACGTTTGCATGAATATCTTAGTTTCATTCGAGTTCGAGAAAGTGTAAGTGAGTATGAGAGAATGTACGCAGATGCGTGCGTAAGTAGCGCCTGCACGTATGCAAGCCAACATACATAATACATATGGGTATGGGGATTTGCGCGCAGAGCTTCTTTGTTTGCGTCAGTGTCGAGCCTTCATCGAACGTGCGCCGTGAGAGGCTGTTGGAAAAATGCCAGGTTACACCGGACTGACATACTGGAATTCAGCCTTTCATTCTACTAGTTAAAAGATTGGACATACAAGCCCGGATTGCGGATTTTTGATAAAACTTCGCGAGCCGTTCAACACGATTGCGATTCGTGCACCTTAATTACGGTACACCCGTTGAACGCGGAAATCCTGTGTTTTATTATATTCTTTTTCTTGGACACGTCTTAATGACGTTTGACATTCAGCAATATTATTTTAATGAATCGCGTGTGTCTGTCAATAAAATATAATGCGAGAAATAAGCATTCACTGACCAATCATTTTTTTGGCGCTAAATCCTTTTTATGATGCTAGTCCGCGCGTGAAAAATATCACGAGCAAAAAGAGTACTACGGAAAACCACTGCACGTATGCAAATAAAAAGAATATGTTTTTATTTTTTATATTTGATTCGGTTCTTTTTTTTTTTTCAGGCCGAGGCTGAAATTGGATGGCGCGTGAAAGGATCTGCAAAACGACAAGTGTGACAAACTACCAGGGCCAATCGGATTTATCGTGCCAAGTTAACATCGCGCGAAAAAGAATGTCCAAATTCATGGAATCAGTAATTACTAATTTTTATTTGATCAAATGAATAAATAACGTAATTTTTAATATTTTATACCGACAAAAATCTATTTGAAATCTTTTAATTCACCTTTTTTGCGCTTTGTACCGTATAACTAATAGAGAAATACGCTATATTTACTGTAAGAAAAATTCTAACTAAATTTGTGTAAAAATACTATCAAAATTTCAACAGAATATTTTTAAGCAATGAAGTTTCACAGGTTTAGCATAGTCATAGTGTACTTTTATAGACATACTCGTTGTAGCCACACCATCACTTTTACTTTTTGATGCCGCTGCTATAAACTCAACCTGTCACATCAACGAGAACGTTTTGCATAGAATCTTTTAAACAGCACGCTCCTTGTATAAATATTTATCGTAAGCAAGATAATTCAGTTACCTGAATCACACTATCGCTTTCTCTAAATTTCTAAGCAAATTTTTTAAATACTTGTTTCAAATATTTTCTAGATTCTGATTATTAAACAAAATATGCTTCTACATATTCTGTTATTGTAAAGACACTATCAAAACTTTAATAAAGAATTAACTTTAAAAGCTGCATCGTAATGAGTAGCATATAGTAACGTAAAAAAAAAGATAGGAATCGTTTATCTGAACAAACAAACTTTTCTAAAAATAAAATTTAACAAAATGCGTTATAAATAACCATTCAGCAGATAAATCTTATAAAAAACGCGTATCACAACATCTCAACATAATTTTTTTTAACTACATGCAGGATACCAAACTGCCTGTGTACTACATCTATTATACATGCGATTAAAATTCCACTGACTAACTACGTCACTTGCTTGTAGGATTGGTTTCTGTGGCGTCATTAAAGCTACTACTATTACACTATTTTAGAATTCGTAGAAAAGTATTATAAAAAACAGATTCACCTATAAAAAGCTATTGAATTTGATATTTATCTTTAAATGGAAATGCATGAATCGTTTATAAGACGTAATAAAAAGTATCTTTGTACAAAGCTAATACGATTGCTTTGTACGGTCGATTATAATATTAAACGGTGGAATGAGATGATCTATAGCAATGAACAAAAATCTTTTTGCAATATTTACTATAACGTTTCGGGAATTTTCATACTTTACTCTTCAGTCTGAACTAAGATTAAGTTAAAAAACTGTTTGCCTTTTCTTAAACAGTGACCGGAATGTGACGAAAAGCATTTTATCTTAATCTCAGTTCAGCCTGAAAAGAGTAGTGTGAAAACTCCCGAAACATCGCAATAAATATTACAAAAATATTTTTTGTTCGTTGCGTTAAATTACTTCACTGCACCGTTTAAAAACGTTTACGAACAATTAATCCTGTATACAACTTTTAATATTAAACATAAAAATTTTTATGAATAAATATAGTTAATAAGGTTTCACTTATTTATATGAATTTTAATAAATACCTATGATATTATATAGCATGAAAATTCGGCATAAATAATGAAACAGTAATTTCGGTCTACTCTACAGCGAATGAAAGCTTGAATTTGTTATACCATAACCATTTAAGATATTATCTATGTTACACGTACTCTTTGATATTCTAATTTTATTGAGTTTACGCAATTATAATTCAGGGAAATTTGTCCATTCATTGTTTATACTTGTAAACTAATTATGAAAAATAATCAAATAAATCATTGATTCTTAAGATTAATTGTAATAATTTTGTAACGAATTTAGTAAGGCTGGACTTTGTAATATATCCACATTATAATTTAAGTATCATATTATTTCTAGATAGGTCTTCATCAGTTACTTAGTATTATTTGAAATACGAAGTAATTGAACTTAATAATGCATAAGTAGAAACAGAAGAATAGGACAAGGCACTGATTTTTAGGCAAGTAAAGGGATCAAAGCAGTTTATAAACTTAATTGTTTTCCAACTTCTAAATAATGACTTACACTTTGTACGAAAAGGAGAATCCAAAAAATTTCCTCGTAAAGAAAACATAAAAGCATTTAAATTAAAAATATAACCTTTCCACTGATGAAAACATGTTGTTAAAACGAAAAAATACTAGTTACTTTTAAAAATTTAAGCTCTGTTAAAATTATTTAACTTATTTGAAGAATGATCCATATATTATATAATAGAGGGTGGCTTTCTGTTAACTTCAGCACGAGAACAATTGATTTTCATTAAGCTTTTTCAATTCTTTCTTTGCAATGCCCTGAATGTCTGTCATATTAGGTGTTCTAGTCTCAAAACTGCATCGCTGTTTGTGCTTTTTGCAATTTTATTTTATTAGGCCATTTTTCTGATATTATTAGTATTCAAATAGCTTCTAGGCAAAGAGATTCCAAAAACATTTTTATCTGAATTTTATAAAAAAAAAAATGGTTACAAAGTTATAGTTAAAAATTAAAACTATAAAATTGTTTTCGAACGGGTTCTATAGCCATATTCCTAAAAACAGTGAAAATTATCTTTACCTTTCAAATACCCTAAAATGTATGTAACTCTTACAATATAAGGAATGTATAGATTTTCCAATGTTAAAAAGCGGTTCTATTATTATTCTATTTTTTTTTACAATATTCGTTTACGAAAAAACCTGCATAGAAATATGTATATCTAAAAACTTTTTGTGGCAATCCAACATGATATCCTACATAATTGCATGTACGTACATTCAAATTTTTAATGCACGCAGCCCTACAGGTAATCCTGCGAAAAAAAAATTTTTTTTCACATTTTTCCGTAAGCCTATGTAATATATAATGTTATATCGTCGCTTCCGAGGAAGAAGGAGACAACTCAGAGTCCGATTCAAAAAGGAAACAAATCTCGTACTTTTCTCTCGATTTTAAGCCGGTGTTATTTACGCGATTTAAGTAGAAATTCTTTGAAAATGTTACAATCGAATTGGAGATATTGGCAAATTCGAATTGTGAAATGGGCGTTTAGTCCCCCAGCCAACAATGCTTGTGTATGAATGACGATGTCTACAGGTGTTTATTTTTTAAGAGTTAGTTCACAGCTTACCATTTACGAACCTTCTTGTTAATTTAGATTACCGAGAAGCCAGAGGAGCATAGTTGCGATGTTTACGATTTCATACTTTTTTCGCTCAATTTTCAATAACATTTTGCAAGTTGAGTCGAATTCTGTGAACTATAAATAATTGGGCTCGACTCGAAAAATTGCAGTATTATTGAAAGAAGAAAGTATGAAACTATAATCGTCGGTAACTATGCTCCTCCGGCTTCCCGTTAGGGACATCCGGTAGGGTCAGAAAGATTCCTGCCTTACCGGTTTTTGCATTTAAAGTAAAATATAAAATTAGAGATTAATTTTTGGAAAAATTCCGTCCATAATTCACAGATTTATGTACATGATATTTTCCAACATTTTAGACATATAAATAGCTCAAAATGTTTTCCGCAGATATAATCTTAGCATTGCTGGCTGCATGACTTCAGTTCACAATTTATCTCCTTTTTAAAATTGACTCTGCGCTGCCCCCTTTTCAAAATAAACTCTGAGTTATCCCCTTTTCGAAATCAACTCTGAATTGTCTTTAGATGTTTTTTTTTTATGAATCAAATAGCTATTTATGAAGAACATAATTTAATTGCTTGTTTATAGTTTTTATATTTTGTTTTTAATCTGTTTTTTAACAAATATAAAACTTTTATATGTACTTTTTTTAAATTTTATAACAAAAGCTAAAAAGTAGCATGGAGAAAATTATTAGAATTATTTAGCTATTTTTGAGTCTTATTAAAGGTGCGCTATATTTAAGAAAATAACAGTATCAACTATTGGATGACTATAGGTTAATCATGTGCGTGCTTATGCTTGGCAGTATTATAGTGTTATATTAGTGGTAAAGACCTCGATCTAAGTCAAGTTTTTGTGAAAAGCATAGCCTTGTTAAAACTTGCATATCATTGGCTGATTATGCTTGTGCACTATATGTATGCACTATTCCATGACCTAAGAACTCCGCGTAACTCAAGCAATAGTGAAAAAACTAGGGTACAAGGAGAATTAGCCAACGAGAAACGAGATTTGACTAGACTGTCTCTTATGTGAGAAGGACAGTCTTGTTAAAGTTCGCACGTCATTGGGTGATCCTCCTTATGTACTATATGCGGAGACCCTAAGCTACATACAAACAGTGCATGATCACTACCCTCAGCTATTACAAAGCACTCTGCCCTGGCCACCACCGCATCTATGCCTGCGAATGCGAAGATCTTAGGACTGTGTATATAGTATGCCCTTATGTGGAAGGATAAAAGCATCCTCTAAACCTACCGGGTATTTAATGATTTTTTTTTTCGATAAAAAAACAATTATATAGTGTCTAGTTTTTATGCAGGCCTAGGTGTAAACTCCAGAGATAAAAGAGAAAATTCATTATGCTCATAATAACTAGCTAGTAACTGGCTAGAAACTCATTAATATTTCTACCTGGGTATATTTTGGAGAATGTAAACATATATTTTTGACTAATAATATGGACACAAATTAAGCTGTGCGCGAACCCCTTCAAAAACCATTTTCAAATTTTAATATATGTATACTATAACTGTGGACCTGAAAATTATATCCAATGAGTTTGTAACCATTTTTTTTTTTGTAAAATTCAGACAATTTATATAGAAAAGATATTTTCATAGTTTATTTCGAGTGTCTATAGTCTTTTTTATTTAAAAATGATATACCTATGTGTTTCGAACGATGAGCATATAAAAATAGAAGCGTTATTAAAATCTATTTTCAGATTTTAGAAATCGAAATAAACGGTTTAAATTTCTAGGTGTAATATAATATATGTACTTATGTGCATGCGGGTGTGACACTAATTTTTTGTAAATTACTATAAAATATTTATTTTTGTACTATTGTTATTTATTTTGGTTTAAAATTATTGATCAGTAAATACTGGGACGTAAGTAATATGCAAATAATATTATTATATAATATTCAAGTTCTTTGGATTATTTATTCGTTAGACAGGAAATAATAATAAATAATTATTTATAACTAATAGTTATAACTATTATCATAATATTCTCATAATGTTCGCATAAACATTGAAGATTTTAAGAGATATTGTTATGTTAAAAGTTTTATTGTCAAGATTTCTATATATATTCTTGGCTAAATTGATAAAATTGTAGCACTTATAGCCATTACATTTACTAAGAATTATTAAACAATTATATTATTACCGAGGATACATAAATATACTAAATAATGAGTTGAAGATGTTTCAAATTAGCATATAAACGTTGAATTCGTAATACGCGTTTCTTTACGCAAGCACATACGTCAAAGTTGAGTACAAGAGCTTGTTAAAAAAAACTTATCCTTACGGTAAAAGTTAAAATGTTGCACGACTTTGTAATTAGAATTTCATATAAATGGTAACAAATTGAATTCATAAACTTGTAAACTAACGATTATTCATAGAATCTACTCAAGTTTGATTATACTGCCGAACTTAAACTTCTACAGACAATATATTAGAACTGAGATAGATATTGGATTGGCTGGTTAAGAATTCGATTTAAATCTATTTTTAACAATCGAAGTTCTTGCAGATACTTTTAGGCATTCTTAAGCTAGGGCGGTTTCATAATATAAAAGTATACCTATTTACATTTTACGACTTTTTCAAACGCGCTTTTCTGTTTTATTATGAAATCATAAATTGCTATAATAATTACGTTAGTCTTTTATTTACATGAAATAAAATTGTATTTTTTAATCAAATTAATCTTTATGATCTATAAAAATTAATTAATTAGCAATATTTATCGAATAGTTACGCACGTCATTTGTACAATTAATGCTAAACGTATTTTAATGAGCTGTCAAATAATTATCATTCATGCTTTAGTCATGCGATTTTTTTACTTATAAACTTTTTCTAGGAAACCGTTACGCTTGATTTTCTTGCTAAGCTACGTCCGTTTCAATCGCAAAAAAGATACCGTTTACTCGCGATGCAAATTAGCATTATGTAGGTAAATGAAAATCTTCATAAAAGATTCGTCTCGCACATGCAATAATTCACAACCGGATCTGCCCTTTCTACATTAACGGTCAGGACCAACCTCCAATCTCAATTCCCCTGTCCATACCTTATCCAAATAATCACTTGGTCCCATTTCAATCCAGTACACCTCGAGACTGCATGTATACCAAGAACCTATCCACCCACCAAAGCGCACAACTGCGCACAATCAACTCCCAGACTATAGACAAGTCAGCTAGATAAATAGGCTAGAGCTCGGTAGGGCTGTAAAGGAACTAACTTCGCGGAAATCCACATCCTTGATAGTCTCGAGCTCGTTCGTGTCCGCGCCGACACCTTCCTCCGTCCCATTGGCGGCTTTTCCCGGCGACACAGTCACCACCTTGAGCGCGTAGCCACCGCCAAGCGAGATAAACAACAGCCAGCAACAGCAGCAACAGCACAGAAATACACCGGTTTCAATTTGCATGTTGGATCGACTGGACGAACGTTGCATCGAAACACATGAAATAGTGAGAGAGTGAGTGAGAGAGAGAGAGAGAGGAGACTCGCCGCCGACCGCGTCAACGAACAGCGCGACACTGATACACAGCAGCGATTCGCGGTGAATGAGCCGCCGATGTTGCGAGAGAATTTCACCTGATGGCAAAGCATCTCTCTTCTCTCGCCGATGGCGCGCGGCGCACGCACGCAACACTATCATCGGGCCGATCGGTCGCGCCAACGCGCTAACACGAATAGCCAATTATAACGCCTGTATTATCGTTCTTGTTGCTTCTTTTTCTTTTCCCCCCTTTGCCGTGCCATTTTCCAACGCTGTGCGCGAGCGGCGAAGAGGGGAAGGGCGAGCTTTAAAACAAAAAAACTAGGTGCGATCGGTTCATTATCAGCGCGGAGATTATTATATGGCTCGGATTGCGCGTCTTTTTTTTTTTGCTCACCGAGCTGTGCCCATTGGTCAATTGTTGTACATGCGTGTGTGAGTTTCGAGGTGAGTTCCAGAAGAAACGCGCGAGGATCGATAGGTCATATTTAGAACGCTAAAAAAATATATTGTTGGCTAAAAATATGTCTGAGTCGAGACCGGTTTTAAGTGGTGTATATAGACACATATCGCTGGCTGCGTCATAACAATTTTATTTATGGTTTTTTCCGACACAAGTTATTTGTTTAAATATTGTAAACACTATTGGAAAACCCATGTTTCGTTCGATATTTTGTGGTGAATCAAGTTATGTTGATGTTTGCAACATAAACGTGTATCGTCATATTATAATTTCTATATAATGTCTATTCATTATATTTTTTTACCTAACTTGTATCCATAATTGATGATAACGGCTTGGACAGATTGACAAATCAAGCAGAGCAAAAGGTGCAACAATTTCTTAGCATTGATAAAGAAAGGAAGATCCCGACACTGGCCCCTATTGATATTACAAGGGAAAAATACGAGACTTGTACCGTCATTTAGAGTATAAAAAGAGGTTCAATTTAAAAAAAAGCCCTCTTACTTGACGAAAAATGTTTATAAAAAGGCCGAAAAGATTACCTATACGTAATACATGTAAGTAGAAACAGATGAATATAGAAAGACTCGAATTTCATTAAATTTTTTTAACTTTCCCACCATGTAAAAGAGTCCAATTGTTTTTTAAATTTAATATTTTTTTATGCTCTAAGTGAAGATGCAGGTTTTGTAGTACTGTTTTGTCTTCTCTAAAGATTTCATTATATTCTGATTTCGCCGAGAGCTTCTTTTTTATTTTTAAAATATATAAAAAATGAATTAATTTTGTCTATGTATATTTTATATATTAATTAGAAATAAACTTACGTCATCATGGAAAAGATTAAATAAAAGTACCAATGAACCATTAAAACAAAATTTTTACAACTGATGGTCACACTGCTTAATAATTACAATTTTTCTATTTTCGTAAAAACTGTCTGTAACAAATATAAATTAAATATTTACAGAAACGAAGTTTATTGTTTTCGAAGAAAGGAAAATAACTCAAATAATCAAGGCACGGATAAGGAAAAAAGTACGGAAAAAAATAGTCTGCAACAGGCTTGCTGCATGTTAATGTGGACTTCTCTGTGACGTTACATGCCAGTCTTGTATTCTAAAAGACACTAGAATAAATTCTTTTCGATATTTATTTAAAGGTTTTCGAATAAACAATTATTTAAAGTGAAACTCGCAAGAACGTAAAAAATAGATAATAAAAAAGTACATGCAATTTCTACTTTTGAAATATAGAGAGATAATGTATGCATATTAAAAGCTCATTAGTTGTATGAGGTTGGACTATTCAAAATGTAGATAAAATAATTTCATAATTAAAACAAAAATTATTTCCTAATTAAGATCAGTCAATATTCAAGGATGTGCTGTAACATGTAATTGTTAGTTTTTACATTTTAGTGAATTTTCACTTCACAGCTGCTTTTGTTTACATTATATGATTCTAAATAAAAGATTTGATATTTGTTCAAACTTTTTATTGGAAAAAATCGAACATTTCTGCTAATATGAAATTATATTATCATACATCAGACTCTCGCTATCAATTAATGGGATCCAAACAACTTACGGAACTTACCATACGGATCAATTGTTATAGCTATATACATAAAACCATTTAAGTGCAGTAATTCTCAATCGTCTATACTATACTATCACAAAGTGCAGAATATTCAAACGATTTAGTCTCCGCATAATTTTAACACCTTTAGATTGTTAATACACTTATTATTTGAAATTATAATTATTTTTAAATAATATAATTATTTTAATGATTAAAGTGATTGTGTAATCGTTGTAATTAGGTTCCATTGCAAAGTTTATTTCTATAGCTGTAATGCAACACGATACAGCTGACTGATGATAATGAATATATGTAGTGAATACATACGTTAATAGAGGTAAGGTGCAGCTTTCTAAAATACATTATTCTAAATTTACAGCTTGAGGAAAATATTCATATACTGATGTTTTAACGCGACTTCTGACACGATGACCTACAAATGTATAATTATTTGATTGTATTATTAAATGTTAATTTATCCTTTTGTTCAATGATGGCATAGGAGGCTGCTTGTTGTTCATATGCAAACTGTATACTATTGTTTAAAAAGCGACCGAAGGTGAAGGAAAAAAATAGCCTCTATAATACAAAAAAATGTTGGAAAAAAAATGTATAATTGGAATAATATCATAATAAGAATAGAAGCCCCGCAATAACGTTGAATGCGCTATAAGATGTATTTTTCTCTGATTCTTCTTTATTGGGTTCAATTTGTTAGAAATTAATTTTCTTTTTTACTCTCCATAAAAACAAGTTCAATTAATCTGACAACTTTATTATCTAAGTTAGCGAAGATTTGAATTGATTGAATTAGAAAAAAATAAATTAATAAATAAATCGTCTTGATGAATTTTGTATGCTGTACATAAATTGGTAAATTCCAAAATAAGATTTTTGATGAGTTTGTCCTAATAATTTAGAAAATCAAACTAGTAAATGTAATTTTACTTTAATTTTATTATTAGTGATATAAGAACACCTAAGACAACTGCATTCAAATCTTGTCGTAATGGATATTCCAAATTCTTACAGGACTATGTGATATTTGACTTTTAATATACGAAACCCAATATGTTTCCTAGGACATGTAATAGTGTAAGGGCAACCATAAACCTTCATTAGAGAAAGGTTAATATACTACTCAGGTATTTCAACTACGACACGTCCACTGAAGCATATATTAGCTCTCACGTTTGCATTTAACGCATGGTGACAAGGTTAAGGTCAGCGATATAAGAAGTTCAAATTGCCTGAGGGTGTAAGCATTAAATCCAGCTTAACGCAGTATTTATTGCCTCGCTGAATCTTTCTAATGCCTCTGCATCAGATAAAGGTAATGATTTCAATGAAATTAGAATACGATGCATTTGTACGAATTTATCTGGATTTTTCGTTTCACTTACTTGCTACTATGTAGCAAATAAAAAAATGTAGACAAGTCCTTTTAAAAATAATGTCAAAGGATATTCTGAATTTTTCATTTGAAGAACATCAAAAATCTATACTAAAATGATCCATAAAAACAATTAAATGTCAGTTACTTGTGAATTAATCTATTAATACTAATTCTCAATTCCTATTATTCAAAAAGGTAGAGTTGCATTGCTATTCAGTAGAAGATTCTAGCAATAATATACATTTAATCATCATCACTATCTCAATTATTCACATAACAAGATTGATAGTTGATACAGATACCATATAATACGTCTATATTAATGCTAATTCCTAAATTACCTAAAACAAATAATTTTCAATACTATAAAGTTATTATAAGTATTTCTCAAGGTTATTAAAATAAATAAATGTATAATAATCAGCTTGCGATAACGTCCGAAAGGATATTAATAAGCGATAAACCTATAAGCATAAATAAGAAACTAAAAGCCTATAATCGTAACTTTAATTCCGTTTCGTAATATTACCAATTAAACGCTTATTGCCAACGCCACAGTCAAGCAACGGTTTGATCATTCGCAATAACCTATTACAATTAAAGGTATTTAGGGAAGGGAAATTGCAAATAATTGTAAAAGTGATCTTTAAGGCATATATATATATATATATACAGGTGTACGAGAAACTACGGAAAACCAATTTGCCACATGGCCTGGCGAAGTTATATTCCTACGCTGTAGCAATATAACTTTGGCAGCCTGGATCGTTTCACCTGCATGCAAGACAAAACTTTTTGCGTATACAAGACGTTGCTCGTACACCGGTACAATGTTCCTTTCTACGGGCTTGTACTGCCCAGCCCTTCAATGACATCTAAAGTAAAATGTTTACATTAATACCTCAGATTACGCCTTTTTAAATGCTCTATGAAATATTCAAATGGTATCAGTATAATGAACGTGAAAGGAGTTTCAGCGACATTATAAGAAAGAATGAATTTTTACAATTCATTAATACTCGATTAAAGTAAATGTCTTGCTGTAGGCAAGAGGTTCCATTTTTTCTTAGAAACTTTTTCTTCGGATTTTGCCATTACGTAGATTTTATGATTCTCCGCAAAAGCAACTTCGTATAAATAGTGAAAAGAAAGTAAAATCATTATAGAAAACTATTTTTAACTTTTGAAAATTAGAGCGCGTATATATTTTTCCGTTTATATGCATGTATATATTCACAAGCGCGGAGTGCTTTTGCTCTCCATATTTTTTGATTACTCGATAGATCTTTTCCTACTTTAGTACTTCGCGAGTCTGATAAAGTAAGAAAGTATTGTGATTGCCCGAAAAATTCGACCGTGATATTTTCTGGGTTTTAAGTATTGAATCTGCAAATTTTCCTTGAAGTTAAGTATAGTATAGTAATAAAATATTTTTCTTTGATAGTGTCTATATTCAACCCTGCCGAGCTTGCTTAAATTTTTTACGGCTCTGTCTTGTTTGATTTTAATAATATTGCAAACAATAATGTAAATAGGAATCATGAAATCTGATTCCCCATAGTTTTAAACTTGGTCACTTATTGTTAATCGTTTTATATAAAAAATAAGAAATATTTAGTTGTGAGTATTTATAGAATAAAATAAATAAGTTATTTCAAACTATATCAAGATGTTTGTCTAACTATTGAAGCATTCATAGGGGACGAGGAAAACATTTATAAAATAAATTTTGTGTTATCAAGCAGCATAATATATCGACACTTATATAATAATACAAAAATTTCCTGTTCTTCAACGCTAAAATTATTACACAAATGTATCTAAACAAAGTCTCTATTTTGTAAATATTAATTTGTTTATTAATATTATTATAAAATCTCTTTTAATTTCACGTAACACATTTTTCACAGCTGAAATACCTACTATTGCTTTGAAACTTTTAGTCGAATAGTCACTGTCGCGAAGTCACTTTAACTGGAATAAATGGTGCTGTAAAAATATAGCCTCCCTTTGAGTTGCAGTAAAATAGTCACTATAAAAGACCTTTTCAATCTCAGCAAATGTACAGAAACCAACACAAAAATCCTTTATTTAAAAAAAAATTAAATTAAGTAGTATAAGTAACTATATTTAATAATATCCAACATTTTTGCATGCGTTAAGTAAAAAAATTATGTAATTGGGTTAATACTAAAAATTGTTAATAATAAATAGTAAATAATTAACTATTTTATACTACAGTTAATTCTTATCTTCTTTAAATAATTGTTCTTTTTTAACTTGAATACGTCATACCACTTATGCCGCTGTATTATGTCTCGCATACATATTGTATTATAAACAGTTTGAAAATTTCGTCCATTTTTTTATTTATGAAATGAAAATAAATGCATCAAAATTTATTTTGCGATAATTGTAATTTATTTGTGAATTAAGCATACAGATAATGAATAATATGATAATGATAGGAAACTTGACAGAAATTTAATGTTTCACTCTAGGACATTCTTGTACGCGTATGCATTTTCCTTTTTCTTCTTCGAGAACGTAACCTTCTTTGCAGAAACATCCCTCGACACATGCTGCTGTACAGGCTCTATCGGAATGACTATCATTGCTTATATCATCGCAAATCATAGGACAAGCCGAACCGCAGCTACTGTAAACTTGGTTCTTGCTGCATATTGCAGAAATTTCTGTTGCTAAAATAGATGTATTTATGTAGGATAGAATTAAAAACAAAATACACGATAATAACTAGATAACAAGTTAATTTTATACTGTCTAAAAATATAGTTTTAATTATTTTTAGCGCACTGAAAAAATAATTCTTTGAATCAATGAAAGTTGCATCCCTGGATGATAACATACTTTAGGGGACATGACACTCAATCTTTACCGATATTACAGTATTTTGATACCAGTAAAATAAATACTTGTATTAATACAAATTAAAATTATTGCACTTCCTTGGATTATAGTCTATCATTTCGCGAAGTTTCAGAATAATATTTAAACATTGCTGGAAATGGCATTTCCACAATGTGTTTGGAACGTCGGTCAGACACTAAAATTTTTGTGGACATGCCCTTTTCTGCAGTCTTTAAATATGGGCTTGAAACTTTGAAATATTTAGACATTTAGAAGTTAAAATAAATATCGTTATGAAAACTAAATTTTTATTGTAGAGTAAATAAATATTTCATTAAATTAATAACTTCTATTTGATTTAACAAAATTTATTATCATCCGTCCATAATAAAGCCTTCTTTGAATCGAAGAACTTTTTTTCTCAGTGTTCAGTAACTGTACATACATTAAAAATTACCATCAACTCCAAACAAATTCTTATATTTTATGAAAGGCTTCTAAGCAAAAGTAGATTGTACACACATACATCCCATAATATATAAAAAATTAACCTATTAATACACCTTTATATTTGTAAAAGGAAGGTATGCTCCATCCAAAAACTTGTTTTAAAATCTTTAATAATTAATAATAATTAAAACATTAGAGGCAATAGAAGTGGGTAAGATGAGTTTCTTCAGTTTCTTTTCAAGCTCCACCATTAATTAAATTAAATAAACAAATGAAATAATTACCGCTCGCTGCGCTTCTGCCCCGAGAACTTGCTAAGCTGACATTGCTGGATAGCAATAAAATCAAAGATTGCGCAAGAAAGAGCACGTAAATGGACTTCATCTTTTTCGCAAAGTTGGAAACGTTATAGTGCTTGGGAGTCCAGTGCAGGGTTAAATATAGTCTGCAGCGAAGGCAATTAAAATGCGTAATCTTGTAAAAGGCAACAGTATGCAATTTGATAGCAAACTGGTCTGGATTGCACTAATATTTCTTACTAACCGGATGCCTCACCGGATTTTAATGTCCTTTTCTTAGATAGCGTTAAAGCACGGGTTATTTAATGAAGGAAGTGCACCATTATTACACACTTAGTATGCACATACGCTGAAAAGAAGTGATATTGTACAGGTTTATACATACATTTTTACAAAGAGCAAACACAATTGTTTTACGATATTACCTAATACCATAAAATCTTACTTACATTTAATTCATAAATATGATTTAAAAATTACATGTATACACATTTTTTTTAAATATTAGTAGACATTTCTGGGGTCCCTGAGATTCCTCTCTTCCCTTTGTTTATTTATAATTATTAAATAATTTAATTATAATTATTTCAGAATTTTTATTTTTTGTAGTAAATATAATATTTCAGAAAATAGCACAATACTATCTTATGAGGATTTCCTTTAATACAGTGTTATTGTTATTAGTCTATTTTAATTCAAATTCTCACAATTAAAGTGTTGAAAAATCTTAAATCTTTGATGATTTTTCATCGCTTTCTTAGATTATTATAATAACTTTGAAATTGCTGAAAATTTTCTTTTATTTTTATACTGTTTTTGATAATTTTACAACATGAAACAGTTATGCAACAATGACCAGGTCATAACACCAAAAGTAAAAGGACGATTTTGTGAATTGTAAGATTGAACGGATTAACGATTCATAAATACAGCATAACAAATTATCGCTTCATGTAATTTATTTGTTTTCTTTTTCAAAGTATTATCAACCATATAAAAATAGTAAAATTTTTGTTAGATCTGCTCCAGAATGGCTTGCGACATGGTAACAGTTGTTCCTCTCAACACAGGCCGTTAAAATTCTCTTATCTAAGCAGCTTTATACATGTACATCGGCTCCATGAAGAAGTCGTAAAGACTTTTTCAGCTCGTCCGTTAGCTCTGTGCCCTCGTATGTTGCGTTGAATTTAAGTCAGGCTTGTGACCCCCTCTCGTAAACGCTATTTTTATAGGGCAATAATAAAAGTCTACTGTTAGATTAAATTATATACTATTTTACTACTTCCTAGAAACTTAAGACTATTTAAATCGCAAAGAAGGATACCCATGAAAGTATGGGAAATCGATCTTGTACGGGAAATATTGGTATATTTTAAATAAGATGTCTCGATCAAAGCGATACCAAGATAGGTACACCTATAGTAAACGTTTGGTACTAACACGGGTAATATTATATCTATATCCATATGATGTCTGGTTGTAGGTGAAATTCTTCTAACACTGCATCTTTAAAGTTGTACTATCACAATTTTTCTTCATGGAACTTTCGGTTTTTTGATTATCCTAGCTTAATAGATCCTTGGAGATATTCGAACTTAATTTCCTCCATAACGTTTTCATGAGGGCCAAGTTGATTGTTCAATTAGCACCTAATAAGGGTTTTATTAGGGTCACAGGTTTATGACAAGTAATATACGGCCCCTTTCATAATTCACTTATTGATATCAAATTTTATTTTTCTATAAAATATTCAGATCGATATACACATTTTGATCAAATATTTTTAAACCTAACAAGACATAATAATCTTTTACAATTTGCCTGTGAAACGTCAATATACGCGAAATCACAGTTTAAAAAAAAAACTCGTCTACAAAAAAAAAAAAATTCTTCGATGTTGAAAATCAGGAAATTCCGTATAGTATGCAGAGCTCGTAAATCACTGGCAATTAGCAAAGGAAATCCAGTGCTAGCGAGTTCGGCTTGAATCTCGCTGATCCAGCTCTTCTGGCGCCGGACTCTGTTTGCAGTATAAAGCGCGCGCGCATCTAATAAACGGCAGAAGAAAAAAGCAGAAAATTAATGAAAAGGTCAGGCGGACGCGTAGCCTTTAAAAGCGTTGATGCATGAAAACGAGAGATTGTAGCCGGGGTATCGCAATAAACTAGAGAGACGGACTTTGCAGATGCGCTTCGTCGTCTGATGACTTTAGAGGAATGAGATGGCCGAAGAGAAGCAAGAAAGCGCGCGCGTTGGGACAGAGCTTTCTTTTTTCGTCCACCCTGACGAAGGGGAAAAAATTTTGCGAAAGGATTTTCCCAGCAGGCAACGATTGGCTGGTGCTTAAGACCAGTTTTTATCATCGCTCGGCGCGAGGCTGGTCGTAAAAGCTGGCAGATTTTTACTCGGAGCGGAAATATTAGTGGAAAACTGCTATTAGCGGGAAACAGTTTGCAATTCATGCAGATAATAATAATGAACGATAAAAATGACTTTTAATTAAAATCGGATATTCCGCGAAGAAGAACTTTGTTAATTTCAACTTCTCAGCCTTATCTATTATGCATTAAACTATAATTCGATAGCTGAAAAGAATATAGTGTTGTATTGGTAAAGTATAACTTATTTGAAATATTCTGAACAACGACGAAGCGGGGATACAAAAATAAGCTATGTCAATACTTATATATAAAAAGATTGTATTGACAAAAAGAAATTATATTTTTAGATACTTCGATCAATTGAGATATTATCGTTTAATGTAACTTCTCTGGATTCCATACATTCCCTTATTACGTCATCTGAACAATCATTGTATTAAATATAATATAAAATGTTATAATGATATTGAAACAAAAATTATGATACAATAAAATCGAAATATAGTACAGTTGATTCTCAATATAAACGAGCACAATAATTATGTATTTCGATTTTTAAACATCAAATCTGTTTTTTTTTTCATCGAAAATAGATATTTTGTAAATGATTTGAAAATAATTAAGTTCTATTGTCATTCAGATCGAGTCAATAAATAAATTATTAGAGAAAAGGATCTAAAAATTAATTATGATTCAGTGAAACTGAATGTTCGATCTACTAAAATTCGATGTAGATTTTTCAAATACTTACATGCTTGACATGTTAAAATATATTCATAGGGCGCAGCTATCATTAATTATTACATTAACTGTACTGATTTTGATTTATAATAACTCGTTTCTATTCACAAGATATTTTGATTCATGATTTCGATAAATCACAGTGTATAATAAAGGCATATATACGACCTGAAATATGGGATAACCTTTAAAACTATTGTTGACTTACGAATGACGGAAGAAGACGAATAGCTTTCGTGAAGAAATAGCATCTTAATTTTAGGAGAAAATAAATGTCAGGTCAAAGTTTGACATTTAATGTAGAATAAAAATAGCATATCTATATATATATATACTTCCAATGGCTGACTGAACTCGCGACTCTTCTACTGACATTTTTCACTGAAAACTTTTCGGTTCCCAACGAAATACATTCGCAATTTATGTTGATGTAATAGCTATATATATACCATTGCTTACATGAAAATTCATACAACGGTAAATTAATCATAACTTTTCTTTCGAGAGAAGGAGAAAGTTTATGTAAAGATATGCGTCGTACGCAACTTAATCTTTTTAACTTTCTTTTTTCGTAAATATTTTTATTATCAGTAGTGCAACATCTATACTGATTCGAGTCGATGAGCTTTGTTTAACACTAGCGACTAAAGCTAGAAACTAAAAAAACGAATGAAACGCATTCTGTATTCTGTAATCTCGCGTGGCCTTATTGTGCTGCCCCTGAATAACCGTGTAACGTATTGCTTTCGTGAACGTTGGGTAGCCTATTATCTGATGTATGGCTGCGCGGAATCTGAAGTCCTCTAGCTTATGCACGAATGGCGAAACATATTTTTTAACGAACTATTTTTGAACACGTAAATCTGAAATTTTATCAGAGACAACTTCCTAGCCGCTGTCGTGTATATTTTGGTGTACACAACTCGACACATATCACTGAGAGAATTACATTTTAATATGCCGTGAATTATGTCTGTGCAGTAGGTAGTTTGTGTACTTGTATACTGGAACAATTGTTTTGTAAAAGAAAATACCAAATTATATAAAAAATTATATATAAAGCTAAGGACTTATCAATTTTTTTTAAACATATATTTGTATATATGCACATATAAAACTGTGGGTTAATACAAATTTCTTAAAATCATAGATTGAGATTCTTAACATTTCCATTTACACTTGAATGTTTCATATTTGAATTTTCTTAAGATTTTCGAAATAACATAAATCTTAACCTCGTATTAAAGTACTTAAAAGTATCTGTACTGTATAAACACGAAGTTGAGCGTAAGACGTCTCTCTATAGTTATTCTTGTAATTCTGAGGCTTGATTAGCATAATAATGACGACAAATTTATGTTCGTACAGCCTCTCATATATTAATAATGGAAATTGCGTCAAAAACTTCAAGCGTTAAAAAATCTATATGCGTGACGCTATAGTAACTAATTAGTATGCGAGTGAGTGATTCATTACGGTACAGAAGCTCATAAACTAATAAAAGTAAGTGGTTTATTCGGTAAAGATATTTTAATCACAAGTCGGCTAATGTATTTACACCGTGCACATACATGACAATGGTATATTACAGTTTGGAATTTTTTTGTGAATATAACTCTGCTTTACCTATTGTGTCTCCGATTCGAAATATATCTATAAATAAATGCTTATCGCCACATTACTTGGTAGCGATAGATCTTTCGAAACTGGTTTACCCATAATACATCGTAAAAAGTATATCTTCAATGATGTCAATTTTATCATTAAGATAGCACGAGTCATAGTTCTCCAAGTTTTATGGTGGTAATTTACAAAAATATTTATGCCCGCGTATTTGGTTAAAGTATAATTTTTAACAATATCGCGGTTGAGGTGTCGTCCTCGCCAATCTCAATCACCTCTTATCGTGGTGGTTGCGGCTTGTCAGCTATATTAGATTTGATATTACATTCGTCGGCTCACAATAGACCAGAAACACAGGGTGTACGGTTTTATTATTTCACCGACTTATCTTTCTACTGTAACGGGACGTAACCTAAGCCAGATGCGTTGCAGTTCCTTTGCCGCCGACAGCCGCCTGTGCACTTTAAACAAATATCCAGCGAAAGTTTCAAACACTTGTGTGTTACATTCTGCTTTATGTTCGTTTATTTTTATTGAACCGCGTGAGAAATGCGAAAATGACTAATGCTGCTGCAATGCAGTATTGTTTGAACATAATTACATATATTGATTTAAAAAAAATGATTAAAAACATATATATATATATTTGTGCGCTCGCAACAAAAGCATTGCTAAGAATTGGACCCAGGATTTCCTGCTTCCATATAACAGATGTTTTTAATTAATCTAGCCCAACGAATTGATAAATTATTCTATTGGGACTAAGGACGAAACACTGTTAGTGAAATATGCTGGTGGATATTTTAAACAGAATCTCAAAATTTATTAATAAATTCGTTTTGTGAAATAAAAAGTATATATATAAAACAAATTAATGATCTATAACGATTGTACTTGAGCTTGAATTGTTAAAGATTAAGTCATTCAAGTAGTTATGTATTCGTGAAATCACCGCAGAAAATTATTTCTTCTTTCTTCCCTTTTTATACATTTTAATAAAGAATAATGCACTTTATTTTCTAGTTTAGCAAAATTGTGATTTTAATTATAGGACCATTTACGATCTTCTTTTACCGCATAATTCTCATGAATAATCTCATAATTTCATGGAGTGACGTGCTTGAAATTGAAATATTTGCAAAGGTAGAAGATCGATATACACGAAAGAAAAAAGCTTTCATAACATTGGATAACTATGAAATTTTATTTAAAAGTACAGCTACTAAATTTTGATAGAACGTTGCTCCTTTCTGGTTTTTGACAACTTTTGAGCTTCTAATAACGAAAATATCCATTTCAGGGTATTATACTACGTGCGTGTTTATATGGCTCGCGCGCTCGTATATGTTTCTGTGTCGTGTAGACGCGTTTACAACTGGAATGATTTTATCTAACAAGTCTCACTTTTTTTCATGTTTCTCGCGGGACTAAAATTCGGATGAGTCATAACTTTGAGTTTTCTAACTTTTAAAAAGTTCGTTGTTTCATCAAATGATGTTTAATCTTTCGTTATTACAACGTTTTGAATGTAGAAAAAAAAACTGCGCTAGCAACTATGGACGAGAAAATTGAACAAAAGTGACGTCTTACAAAACTCGGCATACATCTACTTAAATGAGCAGAAAATGAATTTTCAATATCTTAACGAATTAATAAATTTTTAGCTGCAATGAAATATTACAAACAAATATCGTTGATTATACATACACTTGGATGCGAATAAAGTATAACAGTAGAGATAAAAGACTTTTCGTCGAATGAAAATATCGCATTGCAGAGAGAGAGAGAGAGAAAAAAATTTACAGTCGGCTAGTTCCACCAATTGTCCTATAAAAGAAAAGCGTATAAAAGACCTTCTTGAGCACCCAAGGAGCAATGAAGCTCATTCTCTCTCGAGCGCCTCGGCTCGTAAATTTTTTTCACAAAACATCATCATCCGTTCCTAAAATACCATTTCAAAATAATGGATCTCCCATCTCCCTCTGACAGCGTCCACTTCACGCTTATATCCACAGACATCTGCACCTTTGCACACGCATAACTTCTGCCGAGTGCTAACTAGCCATTCTCTCTCTCTACAAAAACGAAAAACATATACACACACGGGCGAGCATAAAAAGGAGAGAATTCGCATAAGCTACACGAGTCTAAGGCTTGCATAGCTCACGTCCTATCCGCGATGCGATGTGTACCCACGAAGTCATCGTAAAGAGCCGTCGTTGTGTGTTTGTCGATATGCAAATGAGGCCCGACGACTGCGACAGAGTCGCGCACCGCTCGCCTGATCCATATACACACCGCACCCTTTTTTTTTCTCTTTCCCCGCAGCTCAAACACCAAGCATCGGCCGCATCGCGTTGTATACACTGCTGTCGTCGCGATATTCTCAACGTCTTCCTTTTTAAGAGGGGCCACGTCGGCAACCCCATATAAACGTAGCAAGCCGATCTACCACGTCGGGTTAATATCATTTGCGCCGTTGGCTCATTTTCCACGAAATTTCCATGCGCGCATGCCCTAGCCGTATATGATATGTATATACGTACGGAGTTCGCGTGCCACCAACGAGTTTTCGTAAGCCTGCACGCCGACTCGGCATTTGACTGCGTCGGCTACTTGTCCTTGCCACGAAACGAATGGCTTGAGCGTGTCCCATTGTTGCGGAGGTGGAGATGGGGTGAAAAGGAGAGAATCGAGAGAGAGAGTGGAATTTGCGATAGCGTTAATTGCGACCGCAGTAGTATAAGTTTTTGTTGCTTCGGTTGGATGCGAGCGGCTCTGTTTCTTGTGAAAATGGGAAAATTTCATAGAGTTTTTGCTCTTTGTCTCGCCACATTTTACAAGTGGAAAAAAAAACGAGTAAATTTGCCTAACGATAATTTAATGGTACGTTAATGCAACGGCACTGAAAATTTCACCTTTTAAGTATTATCCATGAAAGAAATTGGTCAAAATGATGCTTGAAAATAAACCATTTCATTGATAATACATATTAAATACGCGCAACGTTCGATTAGCTAAAGTCGCCTATAGCAGTTCGATAACGCACTTTGAATTTTTCATGCCAACCGGAGCTCAAACACTTTAACTGAATTCTATTGGTCCCCGAATCTCCATATTTTAACTTCTTTACTGTTGGTCCACACGTGCAGCAACCTTTTTTTCTCAATTTTTTTTTATTTCTCCTGAATATACTTTAGTGAGTTGGAGCAACTTATGCTGGTTCGCATCTGCTTTTGTGCATGCGACATTTCGTATTTTTTAAAACGATTTACATTTGAAAATAATATTTCGCTCTTGAAGTGAGAAGTAAAAAATGTTTTATTACATCCTAATTGATGCTTTTTACCTTTCCTAAATAGATGCCTTGCTCACATTTTTTATTCCCTCGTACTTAAGCAAGATAGGACTTAATCAACATATTTTTCTAAAACATACATAATACGAAGAAAAATTTTAAAGTAACTTTTTTTAGTAAGTTCCGTTTGGGATGCTCATGAATTAAAATTGTTTATATGTTAGGACAGTGAAAATAAAAATTCACCTTTCATACAAGAATCTCATGTATTAATGATAAAGGTCTAAAGAAATAAAATTGTTTCTAACGATATATTAAGAAAAATAAATAATAAATAACGTACAAGATTTGAATACTTTATTCAAATGGTAATAGATTTTGACTGTTATTTACGAATGATATTTTAAAAATCATAGCTTTTAAAAAATCATAAGAGATGGAATGCCCCGATCATTAAGGAATACATACAAATCTAAAATAAGACTGCTTACGAGAGTTCGAAAGCCCTTAAAAAATGTATACACAAGGTTAATAATAGAAAATTCAATCGCAGAAAGTGGCACTTGAAATGTACGGCCTTTCTCGCGCCTTTCTACTTTTCAGCTTATGACTAAAAAAAAATATTCAATTAATATTCTAATTCTGTACGTTAATTAAACGTTGAGCACGCAAACCAAATGACGTATAAAAGTATTGGATTGACGTATTAATAGGTAAAGTAAGTACTCGTAAAGTTCTTTCTGAATTGGGGTGTATTAAATGATGTTAATTGTCTCCATAAACTCGTTTAATAACACAATAACATTGATGCTTACATCATTTCGTATAAAATATATGAAAGAAAAATTCTCTTTCCGTTGATAAATTTTTTTTATATTATTATTAATCTATGATATCAAATCATAGACTTTTAACGTTAAATATTCTAAAATGATTTTAAAAATGTTTCTTATTGCTCAATCAAGAATTATTAACAATTCCTGATAATCCATTCTCATTTTATATTAAAATTAAAATTTTGAAATAACTGGAGCAAAAGCTTTCATCATGTATATTACTTACTGCAATTACCAATAATAATGAGGTTTTAAATACATATTCAAGCAAAAATTGGGAAGGACAATCAATATTTGCTTTTCATTAAACAGACCAATATCATCGTAAAGCTACCGTAATCCGCTTAATTTTGGGTGGGAAATTTCAATTGAATACCTTTAATTTTTAAAAGTAACATAATTATACTATTAATTATACTTATCTGTGATATTCTTCGTGCACAAAATAAACGCAGAAGCGTAAAATAACATTCATTTTCCAAATTTATCAATGCTACGTTTTCAAATAATAAAGGAAACACTCCTACTAGAAATGACCAATTGAATATTATTGGATATCATAGAAATTCAATAGAAGTAAATAGATTCGAATAAATTTCAAGTAAATTTTAATGAAATTCGATAAAATTTAATTGACCATTTGTATTATAAGCAGGGCTAGTGGAGGTGTTCGGAAACTGCTGACCCTCATCGATTTTTCGAAATTTCCCGCAATGCCACAACGTGAAGGTACAACACTTTTGCATCTCGTGCCTTTGCAAATGAATTTTGCGTAACGCGTACTTCGTATACGTGCACCTTTCCAACAGAATCCATTTTTACGCAATCGTAAAGCTGCGGATATAAAATTTAAGGGTCGCGCTTTTTACATATATATATATATACATACGGTCCTCTCCCTCCTCCCCCCACATAAAAACAGACTGCAGAGCAACTTTCTCCATCAATTTTTTCCACGCGCGGTGCGCGACAAAAGTTCATACACACACATAACACAGAAAAACAAGCGTCATAAAAAAGTATCGCAATCAACGAGTGAGACAGAGAGAGAGAGAGAGAGAGAGAGGGTAAACTCACCAGTGACGTGACATCCCGTGCCGAAATGAAAGAAATTCGATGCCGAGATGGAGGAGTAGGCGGTGAGGAGGGAGACGACGTAGCACATGAGTGTCTTGCCGTAGATGTTGCGCAAATCGGGTATGATGGCGTAGACGAGGAATGTGACGGCTAGAAAGGGCACAGATAGCAGATAGCCAACCCTCACCGCTGTCGGCGTCTCCTCCTCCGTCTCCTCGCTCCTGAGACACGCCAACACAGCCAGACCACCGGAGCTGTCCATCTTCGCGTCCATGCAGAAACGACCGATCGGCAACAAACCCTGGGACGCTATCCACAAACTGCCGTTCGAGTGCAGCACATACTGATCCTCGGGATACCAATCGGGATTCAGCTCGAGCAGCACGTAATCCGGCTCGCACTCGGGACTCTCGAACACGTTGAACCAGTCGCGCAGATCCAGATGACTGTCGAGTTTGGCCCTCATGTCCTGTGCTACCCTCGACACATCGAGACTGAGATTACCGAGGCTCGACGACGAGGCCTTCACGCACTTGTCGTACTTGCTGAGGTCCGAGGAGACGAGCTCGTCCATGGCGCAACACTTGCGTAAACAGGGACTCGTGGATACGTGGCAGATGCAGCCCCGGGTTACGTTGCCGTCGTGATAGTGGCTCGAGGCCGGGTAGCTCCTGTTGCCGTGTAACAGACTGCCGTTCGACAGGAGCTGGGCCGCGTCTTCCGGGATGGCGATCGATAGATGCGCCGGACAGGCTACAGCCGGTGATACGGCAGTTTCGTTGCACTCGGACCTGGGTAAGAGCAGCAGGAGCCCAAAGGCGAGGATCGCGAGGCTCCTATGGCTCTTCATCCTGTATTATATATATATATCTCGAGGACTGGATTCACGCTGCGCGACCGATGGATCCGTTCATTTGTCCTGAACGAATTACGGCTTGATTTACGATGCGTCGCAAGCTACGATGAGCAATGATCTTGTGCGAGTAGACGCTCGGTCTCGCTCGCTGTTCTATACGCGGATAAAAAAGTTGGAAGTGGACGAAAAAGGAACGTTAAATGAACGAACGCATTGCCGGCGTTTCTATTGTTTCGCACAAGTGCGGCGGCTATGGACAATGGCGTGGTGTGCAACAGTGGTAAGGATCTAAAATTAAGCTTACCGAGAATGCATTATAACAATAGGCTATAGGTGGATAATAATAATATGCGGGAGGCGCGTGAGGATCTTTTCTTTTTAATCTAATTAATAGCACGTATAGGCACGATGACGCGATCAGCACACACGGAAACGTATGGATCCCGAGCGAAAGGAGGAAACGCGCCCTTGTGCTTATAATAAGCGAGCTGAAACAAACAAATACACACGCGCGCGCGTCGAAATGTATGCTTCTGGCACTGCGTTTTTTTTTACTCTCTTTTCTCTTTTTTTACTCCCTCTGCGTCGCGCTATAAACAATACCAATTAGCCGGATGATAACCTAAGCGTATCGTCCACTGGATAGTATGTGCCTATCGCGGCCGTAGACTCGTACAACCACGAATCGCCACAGGTTATACACACCGCGGGATTGCACGTAATAATATAAGGGTTAGAGAGAGAGAGAGAGAGAGAGAGAGAGAGAGAGTCGTGACCGTGTAGATGCAGTACGAGAGTCGAAACGGGGGACCTCGGATGGTGTATGACCGCCCCTAGTCGCTACACGCGACCAACTGACGGAGCGGGATATTTCGATTTTCCGCCTTCCCGCCAAAGTAGCTGCCTCCTACATAGAGGCTATATACCGTGGCATACCTATAGGCGGTCTCTCTCTCTCTCTCTCTCTCTCTATGCGCGCGCCCGTGACTCGCTCTCTCTCTGTGTATGCGCGCACGTGAGGATCGAGTGTGTACCTATATATATACGCTTTGCAGCGGCTCGCGAGCGAATGGGGAGGGAGAGGATTTCCAGGGAGAGATATAAAGGAGAATGCGGCCGGGCAGCGCAGCGTCTTGGATGAGTTGCCGCGGTGGTGATGCTGATGAGTAGGAAAGGGTGCAGAGCTTTGGGTGACGCGCGTAAGGGATCGGAACGTTTAATAACGCGCTAATTGAATTAGAGGGAGATTAATCGTGTGCTGTAACGAGCGGCTTTTAAACCGAGAATCGCGCTATAGGTGCTGTGCATTTTCGTTCACAATATAATGCAAACAGAGAAATCTAATCGTTGACAGTAGTCGTCGCATTAAATAAAAATGAAAGTTATGACGTGTGCGAAACAAGTGGAAGTAAGGATGCTGAAACTGGCCTTAATTGCACCTTTCCAGTGCTGCGCATCTGACTTGCAAAGTTAAGAAGTTAAGATGTTGCCCCCGTTCATTTCGTCCAAGATCCGTTCTTTACAAAACCGTGCAACCAAAAAAACCGCGGCGAAACAAAAGCCATAACAATTTGGCAGATCGCATCGCGAATTTAGAATATTCGCTCTAATGGCGAATTGGCACGCGAGCCCAGCATGTTAATTTAATTAAAACCTTTAACACCGATTCGCGGAATATATGTACATTATGATAAGCGAGAAAGTCACGCGTGTCGCTCGAGAGACGAACAAAGGAAGAGAGAAAAAAAGGGGGCGCACACACGTTATACTCGCTGTAATATTGTTTTAGGGGAATTGGGACACGGGTATATTTACGGCGTAGAAGAAAAAGATTTGAGCTATATACGGCGGCGTGAAAAAGGTGCTTTTTCTCCGTTATAAATAGCCCCTGCCAATAACAGCGGCGAGACGGCCGCGGCGAGTTATCTCGACGCCGAATCGAGACGATAAGGGTTTATTTTTTCTCGACCGTCGCCTTCCGGTAGCGCCTGCTCCCCGTATATATACAACACCTCCCACTGACTCTTTACTGCAGCGAGGCGGCGAAAGGACTCGTTCGATATACCTATATATCTACATTATACCGAATGCGCGGGGGCGCGAATCGAAAGTCGTATTTCGTAATAGCACTGGACAGAGTGCACCACTTTACTCGCTCCTCTTACCCGCCTAGAAGAGAGATCGACCTTACCGACTCGACCGCGTACACTTGCCACTCGCGCACTCGATATATAATCATCCGATGAAAGAGCCGGCCTCTTGAACGCGTACACACACATCGCTTGCGTCATCTAAAAGCTTGTAAGTGGCCGACACTCGCCAGATGAATGCTAAGAAAAGTTAATGCGCTTCTGTGTGTAATTCTGTGTGCCATTACAAATTGAGTTCTGCTCGCAAGCTCCGAATTTTTCTTTTTAAATACGCCGACGCGGTGCAGCTTGCACTTCGCGCGAATATATATATGTATATGCGTCAAATACGTTACGCGGCTGTGATATGCGGCAGCTGAAAGCTCATTACGAAGCGCGTGTATAAAGTCGCAAGCGCGCGCACACCAAACGACTCTCTTTTTTTTTATAGTTTCTTTTTACGAGGACGCTCGACAGCGCGAGATATTATTACCGTAATTCCGCGAGCCATTCTATAATTATATGCCGGGCCGCGCTTTTATGCCGGGCGCCGTTTAACCTTTTACGCTCCCGCGGGATTCGTAATAATAATCGGAGCTGCGCAGGCGGCCGTTTTGGCAAAATCGCGGGTCATTAATTGGACATTGGCTCGAAGCTTTACGATAAGCGACGAGTATTCCGAGTCGTTCTATAATATACACGTTGAATCGGTGAATGTAACGCATCGACTGTGTTATTAATTCAGAATTTCTATGGACTTTAGTTGCACCGGGGTTCATTTGAATGCTTCGTTGTTCAGCGACAACCGCATCGCGTGCGCCTGCATGTGTGTGTGTGAAACGATAAATGGCCGCATGCTAATGTAAACAAAAGTAGATTAAGGTCACCGTGATCTAATTGCCCTGCAGCTGTCGTGCACTGCAAAATCGCTAATCGCTATACTTTTTACACGCGCTTGTCGATCAGCTCTCTCGGAAAACATATTTTCGTAAAAATCATTGGGAAGAATCAGTGGAACACTAATTACCACACTAATACTAGTAGAAAACATTGTGATGATGTTGCACAACGTTCACTACAACGTTGTATCAAACGTTTTGTGCTATAGTAGAGACACTACGATTTCCAAGCTTCGGGAAGCGACTGGGATTTGGTATTTATTTCACTGCAACGAGTCAAAAAGAGAGCGGCTTGTGACATTGTTCGACGAAAAGCACGCATTACGAAGCGTATAACTGTTTGCGAGCGTGTACTCTATCCTAATGTTGAACTATCGCTTTACGCTATCGAGCTTATGTAACCCGAGTGGACGTACAAAAACGTAATCTTGCCCAAGGCCTCGTATTGACGGACGCAACGCGCAATCGATAGATCGCACGGTAAAAATGAACAAGCCGCGGCTACCACCACCCTCGGCTTTGCCCCCCTGCGTCAGTCAATTTGCTGAGCATCGCCATTTTTGTACAACAGCTTAAAGCTTCGAGTGGGGTCTGATTAAAGCGCATGGAAAGTTTATCCGTATCTTGGCAAATTTACTCGCTCGCTAATTAGAACATTTTTTTCCTCTGCGGTCTTTCGGATCTGCCATAATTACGATGTGAATGATTTATACGAGTGTATACGCGAATTGAGGAAGCAGCGAATCCTGTAACTTGATCAATTGTGCTTTTTAAAGTCGGTCGACTGAAAAGAAAACTTATCACGATAAAATTAATTACTGTATAAATACATATAGCTGTTTTATGTAATGAATGTGAACTGTTTAAATTGCTGAAGGAAATTGCTGCCCCTTTATAGGTTGCAGAAACTATTTATAGTACACACATTATAAAAATTTTAAAAAATATCGACAAATTATTGCCCTACTAAATATATACAGAAAGTATCTTCTTATATACGCACACATACATCATACATGATTTTATGAGAACTAAACATTAGCCAGTTTTCTATTAAATTTTGACAATTATTCGTTATGGATAAGTTAATTGTATAGAAAATATTTTATATCGGTTAAATTTCAAAAAAATTTTATAGGGTTAAAATTTTTTGTTACAGTTTCTTATTTCTAAAATTATAATGGTAATTTGATAAAAGGTTGGATATTGTAACAAAATTAAAGATTGTACTGCATTTGTAAACAAAATTTAATGGTAAAAAACGCGTGACTTTGTAATATTCTTAGATACATAAGTGCCTAATAGATATGTGACAATCGCATAAAAATCCACAAAACTGTATGAATAAATTTACCGTAATTTGATAATTTCTCCGATTCGCGCTTTCTAGGAAATATTGAAGAAAAATGATTAAATATATGCATTAAGTATTTGATAAATTGAATAAATGATCTTTGTTGTTGCAAAACTTTTATTTTTCTTGCGGCTTGCCACTTATTCACGACGTGATATTAGACAATATTCGCTTGAGATTATATTCAGAGTTATTAATAGATTACAGCTAGAGTGACGAAAAATAGTGACTTGTGATATCGTTAAAATAAGAATATACATTTGTAGAAATTCGTAGATTTTTACAATTGAAAAATACGGAATATAATTAAAAATTTCTATTACAAATGAACTTTATGGCTTTACTGGTTATTACGGCATAAATTATTATGTATGCAATTTTATACCTAATCAAATGTACACTATTTGATAAATATTAATAATGTTGGGCAAAGTTTAATATATTAAGGACTTTTTTGCAACTTTTGGAAATGCTTAACAACTTTTGGCAATGTTTGTCAATAAAATTATTATCATTAGGGTTCTTACTTACTTATTATATTACCAAAAATGGTCTTAAAGATTTTGTTGTTAAAGATAAGAACTTGGTGGACATAGGGGATGCTCACAACACCAGATAATTCTCTTTCTAAATTTTATATACATTCCCGATATTTTGAATATATAAGATGATTGAATAAGAAAAAAAAATAACCTATATATCAACAGGAAAAAAAAATTTATAAATTTCAAAATCTGTATGAAGTAGATGAAAAACTAAAATAGTATAAGGTGCAAAATTTTCTATTTCAATTTATATAATACATTATACATATAAGTATTACATACGGATTGAAATGTTTTTACGAAATTGATTTCCTACTGCCAAATTCTATAAGCTGTATCTACTTTTCTAATAAAATCTTGTTTAGACTTGATATTTTGAGCATTGCCATTCCTTTTGTGCATAGCTACAAAATTCGAATTATCCCGTGTGGATTGATTCTCGCACGTTCCGCCACTTAACAGTGAAAACTTAAAGTCGTTGTATACAGTATTTTACAGACCTAAGCAAAGAATGCTCATAATAAAGCAAAATTGTTGATAAAAGAGCCAAAACGTGCAATAAATATGACAAAATATGTGCTTTAAAATCGTATACTGGTGAATGTAATACGTACTTCATTTTTTGACATTTGATCATTCAAATTGGTAAACATCTTTAAAAATACACAAGAAGTAACAAGTTTTATATTAGAATATTCACTACGTCACACATTTTTCAACGGAAACAAATCTCCATCTATAAACATCTAGCATATGTTTAATACATCAAACGAAAATATGTTTTTAAAACATAAATTTTATTTGTATACATACAGTTACAAGTTATTAAAAAATATATTTTTATCGAAAAATACACAGCATAAAATACATCGATGCCTTAATTTTCTCACAATTTAACTGAACATGAAATTACACATTTATTTGATGTTCAAGTCTAAAAGCGTGCATGTATAATACATATAAAATAAGAAAATTAAATAATAATTTAAAAATGTTATTTCCGAAATAGGTATTAAAGTTTATATAATATTTTTTTTTTTAAATACATGTTAGTACGCGAATAATCAACAGGCGGTTTTATTTTTACACTGCAGCAAAATAAGCTCGCTCTTTTATGAAATATAAAAATTTTATACGTTCGCAATAAAACTGATCACTGTCAGTTTTTTTTTAATTTTAATTATAATATATATATGCTCAAAGCTTTATATTGTTGAAAAAACGAAGAGTTGGCGGTGTATCATTTTTTCATTTATTACAAAGCTTTATTTTTCTATTTAATTAATGACTTTTTAATTAATACTAAAAAATAAGTTATTTTATTTTTTAACGAACATACATATGCGGCTAGTAAATCTAATAATAACAATAAAAATTGATAATAGTATATTTAATAATTTATAAAAGAGGTAATTAAATGTAATTTTATCATTACTACCAACTATTTTCGATCGATATTAATCGAAGTGCTGAGTATTATTATTAAAAAAAAATATATTTGGTTCTATAATAATTCCAACAACATAATAATAGAATTTTTTCCAACTGCGGTTACCGAGAATAAATTTTCGAGAAAAATTACTTGAAGCTGCTTGCATTTACCTTACAAAATATTTATGTGTCTCCTCTGTGAAAAATACAAATCTTTCGTGCACACGCATACAATAACAATCTGTATGATTCTTATGTGCACAAACTACTCTATCAGACTACACTAGTCTATAAATTGATATACTAAATTATAGATAATATTCCCATTCTTATAATGTTCGTTTTTCATAAAACTCAAGTTAAAAATATGTATTGTACCAAAAACCTTAAAAATATGTATTGTACCAAAAACACTGCCTTGTTTATAAAATAAAATAGCTCTAGCATAAAGAACAAGCGCGCCAATATTGACTTCCCATTCTCTTATAAATTCTTGAAGGCTTACCCGAGCTAGAAAGGATTAGCTCAGCGAAGAATGACAATGGTGACCCTTTATATCATGATACTCCACGGCTTAAGGCACACATGGTTCCTCGAATTTCTTTTTATATGTGTTTGTCATAAATGTAATTTATTCAACTGTTAACTTTTTTCACGATTGAAACTCATTTTTGTACAAAACATTCAAGTACTTGTCATAGAGTTAATAATCTTGTATCTGTAATTTTCAATACCATTTTCATTTAAAAGCACAGAATTTATAACGATTTTAAGACTTACTTATTGCTTGTAGCTATATAATTGTTAAAAATGACTGCTGGAATAATTTAGAAAATTATTATGGTTTGTAAACAGCTGCATTTGGGATTTTACCGTATTCTGTTTATTACATCGTTAATAGAAGCACTTCACTATTAAGCGCTGGTTAATATGTATTACTTAAGTAAACGGCCCAGCTCCAGGATACTTAAATATTAGCCCCGCCCAGTACATAAACGAACTATAAATATGTTTAATTCCTGAAAGATATGACTTAAAGATAAATAAGTTAAACGAGTTCCTTAAAATTATTCTATACTCTCTTATACAGTTAAACTGTCAAGATATTAAGATAGCATATGCAACAATTAGTCATAGAGACGTTAGCGTTAGAATGCTATAGTGGCAAGCCATGAGGTCTAAGTGAGAAGCACTCGACGAAGAAGAACTAGAACCGAGTGGCGCGCTAGTTTAATTCATTGGAACCGAGAAATAAATCAAACAGTCTGAGTTGGGGGTTTGTCTACGACATCGCCTTCATAGATTTGTGTGTAATGTACTTTGACTCGTAAGACAACCGAATTTCACATTTATTTGGAAAAACTTATTTTCTTACTACCGGGTTATGAAACAGTAGCTGTTATTAATATTTAACATTGTATTGCTATTATTAGACTTATTAGATACTATTAAAACATATTCCTGATACGCACAGGATTCAAACATTTTTTATTACTTTAATTTTTCAAATTATAAAACTATATACTTATATCAAGTAAGCGAGATTTTTTTTTATATTTATGATGAAAGGTTTTTTCAATATGAAATCGGCATCTTATAACAGTAGCTTAAGGGGAGTTCGGAGCTAAAAACGTGTTTTTTGTTTCGATGATATCTTTTTCTATTCATGATAAAAATGAATACCTGGAGTTGAGCGCCATAGTTTTCGATATAATAAATCGCCATGTGTAATTTCAAATGGATATGATTAGTCGTTTTTACACAAACTTGGAACTAGTAAGGGATGTTTATGCACTGAAAATTAACCTCAAACAACAAATAAGTTATTTTTTGTCGTTTAGTTATTAAATTATCGACATGCCTATTTCTGCATGTAACTTTTTTTATTTATAATTTTGAGTAATATCCGGAGTTGAGCGCCATAGTGCTTGGTATAATTAATCATTCTGTGCAAGATGAGGCTTGTTTGACTTATCATTTTTCTAAGAACTTGGAACTACTAACTATTGAGGAAGGAGGACGCTCCGACCACCCCTTAAGGGGACGTCGGAGACACTAAAAATTTAAATTTCCCGCCCTTAAGGGGATGCCGGAGTCGCCTGTTTTACCGACATTAGGTTTTTCAAACTTTTCTCTTTAACAAATTAACCAATTCACTTGAAACTTTTAGAGATGATAGAATGATCATAAATAGAACGCGCTCAGCCCAGAACTTTCCGAAAACTAAAATAATATAGAAGCTAGAGAAGAAAATACCAAATTTTTACTGATTTCAATTCAATCCAAGGGATGGCATGATTCTGACTTTGCAATTATATTTCAAATTAAAAATATTATATTTACGCAATTTATTGGTAATTTCAGGGCTGAGCGCGCTTCAATTATGATCGTTCTATCATCTCCTAAAATTTCAAGTCAATTGGTTAATTTGTTAAAGAGAAAAGTTTGAAAAACCTTGTGGGTATTTCGTGTAGTAAGGGCGGGAAATTTAAATTTTTAGTGACTCCGACGTCCCCTTAACAGTCATAATAAAAACATATAATTGTATAGAAGTTGTCACCATCGCAAACGGGATTACATTGGAGGTCAATAAAAAATATCAATTTGCTAGTAAGTCAATTTTTATTTAATCGCTTCAATTTACTTTAAAAAGGCTGCGAATCAGTAACAGTAGTCTGTCGGTAGAACATGATTTTTGCTTGAAATTACTTGCCGGTGGCACACTTTCCCTTATTCTGCTTCAAGAAGTTTTTCTGCAAAGTAATTAACAGATTATGAGAGTGCAACTCAAGTGACCCAAAAGTATACATTTTCGTATATATAAACAAAATAATTTACCGCGCATGATATGGCTTTCTTAGGGTGCTTCCAATCATCCTTGCAACGTTCGGCAGCTTCACCCAGACAACTAGCAGCTGCACCAGCGAACAGAGAGCCGATGATTTTAGCCACAGCTTTTACGGCCTAGGCATAGTAAAATAAAAATTAATGTTTAAATAGTATATGTGAGCGTTGATCGTGCAATTATATACAGTAATAATAAAAGTCGCCTCAATATAATATATCGAATTTCTGAAAGGGTTTTTAATTGAGAAAAAATTATATTTAATTGTATTTTTTTGCCATACTTTATGGAACAATAATTTATACTAGTAAAAGATGTTCGCATGCGTAATAAAAAGTTGTAAAATTTACTGAATTTAATGTAATCATTGCAGACAAATTGTCATTTTAAAAATGGAGTATATAAAATCATTGTAACATTATTTTTCTAGGAGTAATTAAAAAAAAAAACTTATTAAAATTATCTAAGTGTTAATATTATCGTACTAAAGTATTTATCAAACTGCAATGATATGCAATACTGAAGAATGTGTACAATATTAAAAAATAAAAGGTAATGAAAAAATAATGTTTTTACCGGATTAGCACGCTCGTCAACTTCTGACTTGGCATCAGCTTCACATTCAACATTGATTATGAAAGCGTTGAAAACTACGATTATGCAGAGAACTAAGAAACAACGGAACAGCATTTTAAGGGTTAGCTAATTTCACTGTTTGGTGAAGCAAGTGTAACTGTGATTTGGCTTAGAAAAAGTTCACGTATTTATAGTGAAAATTGATCAGCTTATATTACTGTATTGGTATACGGTAATATGACCAAGTAAGTACATTTACGAACATATCGAAATGTATTTTAGTAACATTTGCATTGCAAATATGCGTTTAAAAGTATTTCTTGTGTATAGTAATTTATTAGGTATAATTATAACGAAACACGTACATTGGCCACTATCAAATAAGGAAACTAATATTTTTTAATGATGTTTAGGGAAAGTGAATACTGTTCGAATAATTTGATAGTTATTTATGGTCTACTTTGATGTTAAAGATTTTCCCACTAGAAACACCTTTGAAACAGTTTAGAAGTAAGTAATGAAAAGAATCCATAGTCTCCAGAAAAGCGATTTGTTGAAACCTTAAAAATAGTTTCTGGTATCAAAATCTCGCCTAGTATATTGTAAGTATACTCTACTATCTATTACTAACGGTATGAAAGTAACTTTTAAGAACAAAGCAGTAAAAATTATTTAACTCAAAATGATTTACGCTGCATTAAATGAAATGTAACTGTATAATAATTTTGTCAAATGACATTCCTGCACGAAAAAAACACTTTAGATGTTACTTCAGATGTTACACTTTAGATCCTAAGATTTTGACATCACAATCAAATTATATGCACACATATCAGACCTCCAAAGCTCTATACAATAAAAATGGCACGACAAACATCCATCAAACAAACAAACAAAAATCCATCAAACCTTTCTTTAATTAAAAATATTGTAAAAAAGAACTCAAAATTCAGAAAAACAAATATATTCATAATAGTACAAAAACTTCAAGGTATGTACAAAATTTTCTATTACATTACGGTTCAAATGGTCATTTGTCATCATGGTAACCTATACCTATAGGCGTAGATTTTGATCAATTACGATTTTTTGTCTTTTTTCTAGGTATTGTTATGATTATATGTGTTAAATTACAAGATGCTAAAATATAATAAATAATAAAAGTCAAAATTTATAGAAATTCTATTTCTGATCAGCCCATCAGTTTAATACTAGACGAAAAAATTACATATGCATACTTATGCATATAAGTGTAGCTGGTTCGTATTTCCGCCATCGTTTTTCTCACGTCAGATACTACGATAATAAGTTTTGTTTAAAAATAATAAATACATAAATAAATTCACGAGAGAATATTTCCTGTAACTGTATTATCTTTAAGATTTATATATATATTTTTCTCGGTAACACTCAACCAATATTGCTAAGATTACACATGAATTTCGTAGCGTCATAGTTGAATATTAAAATTAAAAAATCTGTAAAATTACGTTTCGTTTGTATGTACAAGGTCCTTTAACATGGGTTTAATGTTGGTTGAAAACCAGTAAATCAATGAGAAACATACCAATTTAAATATGCAGTCGAATTTATCGTTCCATATCGTGAGTATTTTTGTTTTTTAATGATTTTAATTATACTATAAATTTTATCTATTACACTAATTTTTATAAAGATAACTTTCTCTGACGTTTGATCATTTCTAAGTGATGTATTAAACGACGAAAATCAAATGTCTTAAATTGCAAGGGTGCGATTTCAAAATTGTACTTAATCAGTGTTTTACTTTTTAATCTTCTTATTTGGTTTTTAAAAGAATTTTTGTTTTTGTCGAAATCTTTTGTCAGACTGAAGATAGCATACTATCTTAGGCCTTCGAAACGTAGCAATAAATGAATTGGAAAAAATTTCGGTTTTTTAATGTGTCTTTATGACGATCAATTAAGTCGCCTCACCTTTATAATATATATAAATCTTCTAAATAACGGAGTTATAATATTAAATCCGAATTCAGTGCTACATAATATATGTTGAATAAAAGACGTTAAACAATCATCAGAGAACCAATTGGAATTTTATTCAATAAACTATTTTCCTCGTCAGGTTTACTGATAAAAGGTTGTACACACATATTGCTCTACATTTCACTTTGGTAAAAATTCTAAGTAGCTGATCGAAAGCCGTTGTTACTTTTCAGCGTTTAACACATACTTTTTTCTGGGCCTCGCGAGGAGCATAGAAAACTATGCAAACAGGAACTTATATTCGTCGTTTATCATACTTTTGCTATAAATAGTTTATATGCTATATGCATGGTCTACAAATAAAAATATGGTAAAAAGTATTAAGTTACGTGTGATTAAAAAAATGTATACTTCAAAATTCTGAATTACGGGGCTAATAGTCGCAAATAAACACTCTTTTTCGAAAAGTAATAGCTATAATTTTTTTAAGTCGATCTGAGATCAATAAAATTTCGGTAACGGCGTTTGAAAAATGAGACTTATATAACTATATCAGAAACACTGTGTTAGACATCAAAAGTTACCGCGTCGAAAATTGAGAAGAAAACTGGGTTACTTAATTGGTTATTTTTAAAAAACACTATATGTTTTCTGCATATGTAACAATGTTATATGGGCATATCTCTAGAAATTTTCATTTTGATGATGGTGTCTTGTTTTACACATTATAAATTAGAAATTTAATAATTTAATGCTATAATTCATTAAATAATACAATATTTTGAAACTTACTATGGTATTTTGATCGATTGCAACCTATACCCGACTGCTATGACTACAAAACCTCGTCAAAAAGCGATACGCCAATGTGATGATTAAAGTTTATTTTTTTCCTGTACTTACTGTACTTTTTGATCGAAGAAAATATTATGCTAATAATTTTTTTTATAAGGATAAGCATATCAACGATACAAAAATCTCATATAGGTTAATGTGCCGGGTAGAGTAAAAATACAATAAATTATAAAACAGAGATGGTAATATTTTCGAAATTCATCTTTATTTTATCTTTATACCACTACCACTCTTTTAACGATCGCTGAAGCAAGTGTATATATAATAGAGCAGGATATACACATCTTAATCTATAAAATAACACCAGAATGGGATGTGTGCCTCGAATAGAGAAAAAATTTTAAGCGCTTGAAATTTGGTTGCTGATAAGAAACTCAAGTAAAAAAATCACTAATTAAACCGGCATTTATCGGTTAACAGTTATCGGATTCTGAATAATGGTGAACTACATTAATTGATATAAGGAATGTGCTGTCAATTTGTTCACAGTATCGACGCGTATGTAATGAGAATAGTAGACAAACAAGTTTTTATCCTAATCGTCTTCGATCTTAAAAGACAAAACTAACTACTATAGTCGCGGCTTTCGCGTACAAAACACGCGAAAATCATGCTCGTGTTATAAAAAGTCTTTTATTTGCACGTTCCAAACTTCTTTTACCCATGATCGGAAAATAGATACTTTTTAGTCCAGCTTATATATTATTATATCATTATTTTATTATTATAAAATTATATAAAAAATTATTATAAAAAAACATATGCAGTACCTACAAAACTACAGAACTAGTTTTTTATGTATTTTCAATAGTGTAAGTATAATATTATATTGCACAGATGACAGTTCAAATGATTTAAAAAATCAAGTGATTAAATTTTTCTAATGTAGGAAATATTCAAGCACGCATTCCTTAAACAAAAACTCATTGTCAGCTATAAGAATTGTAATTAAGATAACACATAAATTTTTTAATTCTACAATCGGACCCCACTGGGAGCTTAAGAATGCATCATCACAGTAAGACTTGAGGGTAGTTCCTGATAACTTTCGCCGATTAAGAGTGACAAAATAACAATTTAAACATGATAAGATAGATAGAGATAATTGCCAATTGGTATGTCAACATATGTGTTTTATTATTAAACTTTCTTGAGATGTAGTGTAATATAAATGAGTAGCTATACACAATATTCAATAGTGACATTTATCAAAAAACTGTTTTCCGATAAAACATTAATAACTTAACATATCGGGTATACGGTAAAATATACAATATGCATAAAATAAATATATACTTATAGAGCAAGACTTGTAGTTATGAACTCAACCTCTGCTTAAGTATGTAATATAACATTAAAAATTATTATTGAAATTGCATAAATTGACAATGTAACATCAATTGTGATATATAGATGGAATTTGATATAAGTATCGGTAGAATAAAAAAACCGTAAAGCCCGGAATTTTGACAAATCAGTTTTATTACAGTAGAGTATTATTTCGATGAAAAAGAAACTTGTTTTCTCTTGTAAATCAAATAAGTCTTACTTACGAGTAGGTGTTTTTTTAAGTACTATATATTATTATTGAGATGTGCGCATGACAGTGTATATTTTTTGAAATATTTAAAGAATTTGTAATTGATAATTAGAATAGAAATTAAACAATGTATAAATATTCGGTATACTTTCAAAATATTAAAAAATGTCATAGACCACGGAAAATTTTTTGTCAATATACAAATATAATATTGAACTGGACATAAATAGAATATTCAAATAAAAATTAAGATGAAATATGTAATGCAATAGGTGATAAATATGTATCAAGCATATTATAATTAACTATAACATACGCACTACGAATTCACTTGTCTCAAAATAATAAATGTATGGTGCATTATTGTGTCACTTGTTTACACGTTTTCTTCTGCGTATTTTGACACACTTAAACGTATAAATCTATTGATACGACACATACTTAAGTGCATTAACACGCGTAAAATCAACCATCCAGTTTGGAAGTGGATTAAAATCGTGACATCAAAAATGCACCATACATATGTTATTTTGAGACACTTGGATTTTCAAGATGTCCATATACTGGTTTTTCCCATATTCAGTTCAACAATACCTATAGCGTGTCATGACATATACTCTGTAATTAAAAATATTATAATAAAAGATACAATGGTTTTTCCCAGATTCATCCAAATTTCGTGATATCGACAAAGAGTATTAGCTCATTGGAAAAATGAATGTCAAGCCCGAAAGCATTCGTGAACGTAATAACGAAACCGATTGCGTTTACGACCAAAAACCAAACGGCGCAAAAAGCAAATCTGCATATAAAACTGACTCGGCATGAAAAAAGTGCATAAAACGCACAGAAAAATCCCTTTCTAATTCATATCTAACACATAAATGTTGAAAGTCGCGCAGGCAAACATGAAATTATCGTCGATCGATAATAATCGCAACAAACAAGCGTATGCTACGCATATATATATATAGCCTACAGTTGTTCGCGCGCATATTCCCGAGCGATCAGCTTCTCTACCGTATCGATGAGTTTAATTTGCGGAAAATGTCTCGGGCGCAGTTAATAATCAGAAGAGCAAAGAGTGGGAGGGACATTAAGTATAGAGTGAAAAAAAACAGCTGTCGCGCGTGGCTTGGAGCGTTTGAATGCTCGCGCGCTCGCCTATATCTATATACACCGCAGCAGCAGCAGCAGCAGCCAACGAGGCGTCTCTCTACAGGCGACACCACACGCGCTCGAGTCGCGCGTGGCGTTATAACTCGGAGCCGCTCGTGCGAGCCAGTCATAAGTGCTCGGTCGGCGATCTCGAGAGCATCGTGTGTATATATACGAGTTTGCCTTATTTTTTCTCTTGCCAGCAGCTGCAGCGTGGATCGACGATGACAAGTGCAGTGTCGCGGAGCTGATCGAAAGTGAAAGATAAACGAGAGCCAAGTAGGTGAGTGATTCCGTTACCGATCGCCTTCGGACAACTTGTTGCCCAGCTTCTTTTTCACCATGCGCTCTTTACAAATATAATTTCCTGTGATTTTTATGTGTATAAAGTATGATCGAACGGATATCCGAGTAATGAGCGTACGAGCGTGAAGTTTGCTGTTGCTCGGATTTTTGTTTGACGAAGTATAGGATACGGTTGCTTTGACGTTTCGCATACCGGTTTTCGTTTTGGTTCGCTTCGAGTCGGTTATTAAAATTCCTGCGTTGGTTTAAAACGTCTTCTATTTTTATTAAAAGATCAAGTTATTAATGGCTCGACGTATAGTCCACTTGTCGAGCATAATACACGTAATAGCCCATCAGGTTGATATAGCATTGTCGCTTTCACCCGTTCAGTCAATTGCAACGTTATTGTTGTCATAATTGAAGTACACTTACATTTTAGTTATTCTTTTTTTGCGTGAAAGTTTCACACATTACTTATCGTGCTCGCATTTTGAATATGATTTTTATAGCATTTGATATTACGTCATGTATCTTGCGAAAAAATTACTTCAATTTTCGTGGTAGATATTTAAATCTACATTGCATTTTACACAATTACGTGTGTATGTAAGTGTTACAAGGGCATTTGTATTAATTTCATTACCGCTGCACGTAATTATGACACCGAATACTAAAGGATTAAATAAATATTGTTTAATTGATCATTTAATTCAATAAATTAAAAATAACTGGAATTTTTCATTACCGGTTTTTAATGACACTAATTTATATCGTTGAAAACAAATGCAGAAAATCATTTTAAACATAAAATTTGTTATCACAACCACATAATGTCAACGAGTCAAATGAATGTTCAAAAGCTACACAAAACTGCCAAATCAAAGAACTATTAAGTATGTAGCTCTTCAAATCTTTATCGCACTTTAAGCATTACATAATGATAACGTTGGAGACAATATTAGATAAAATCATTTGACCGACATCATTAACTATACTGTAGTACTGGTCTGCTTAACATTGTTTCCAAGCCTTAAAACTTGAAAAAAAAAAAAAAAAGAAAACTGACTTTTATATAGTGCACGTTTCTTTCGGAGCATTATAGCAACATTGTTGTGTGCACTTCATGTGCACGTGCAAGTAAGTTAATGGCAGTCTTGTTTTGACAGGTCTACTGCGGGATACGTTTCTAATTGGAGAACCGGTTAAGCAAGTCTCGAAGAGTAAAGCTGTAGCCCAGGGACTTTTTCTCCATCAAAACGACGTCCATTACAAAGTTTCTGCGGAACCACCCTCCCGCAATTTTCCAGAAAATGACGAAAGAAAAGTTTACACGCGAATGCTCCAGGCAAGTATACATATATATATATATATAACATCAGCAGTAATGACAGATCGCGCATATGAATTCTCCCTAATACACGACTACGAGTTTTTTTTTTCTCCTCCTCTATAACCGCTTTCTACCGATTAGATAAAGTACTTTACTCTACTACAATAAACATTTCTTTCGAGATCTCCAAGACTCGTTCGTTTCGTTTGAAACTTGCGTATGATAACCGCGGAGAGTCAGCGCAGCCAAGATGAGAAATGACTAGCGCGAATCTCGACTATAGTTATAAGGTTCAAATGAAAAAAATCTAGGAGATAACCTCGCTTCGAACGAGGAATTAATAATACTTTTTAAAGCGCGTATATATAAACAAAGCTAATCACCATATAGTCGTGTGCGATCTTGAAAAATCCCCCACGTAATGCACCAATTGTAAACTGCTTTCGTAACAACCATTGTGATTAAGCAGAAATATCTTTGAGATTATTCTACATAGGAAAGTGCAAGAAATGCGGCGGAAGTATATATTAATTAGGTTCAAATATATAGGCAAAACCCATAAATTACAAAACAATACAATCTTCCTTAGCATAGTTACACATTTAAACCACGCTTAGTACATTAATACTGGAATCCACCGCTTCCCAACAGTCTATTTATTATCTAATGGTTGCAGATAACGATTTAACTCTTATTAGGTATAGGCAATGAAAATTGCACTGAAAATTGTGCGAAACCGGTTTGATCGAAAATTTCATAATTTTCTCAAGTAGAATATCGTACCGCTAAAAATGCAAATCTCGTTTCGCGCTCATACCGGTTTTATAACGCCGGTATATGTACTTTAAAGGCTGAATTTCTGTCCGACATTATAATTGAGCATTCGGAAAAAAAGTATCACAGCCGTAAAAGGCTTGGAAAAATCTATTTCCGTTCAATTTCAATGAATACACACGTCTATTTCTGAATCGAGTATATATATTAGCATATCGTTTGATCGATTTTTCATGGAAAATAATAAAAAAATAGCTAACATTGCAGTAGAAAATGAAATAACCCAGATTGCAATGAAGTACAATGACTGGACTTGGCTGCATTCGCTCCATGTCTTTATAAAGGTCTAAAGCCGTATAGTCAAGCTAATTATCAATAACTGTCGAAGCGTAAATCTCACTGACATCTCACACTCAATATATAAGCCCATTAGATGTCGTAAACAAGTTCACCTATCTTGCCATTCCACTCGCGCGCTCGCGCATCTCCTTGCAAAAACATAATATACATTTAGGTAAAGCACATACGGCGATCGGTTCACACACACACACGCATATATCGATGATAAAGTACGTACATAAACACTCGCGTCAATTATCCTCGAACGGAGAGTCTCGACGGTGAAGAATTTCATCAGAAACCCCGCGAACACAATCCAAACAACATCCTCGTCGTCACGAGAAATCAGGCGACGTGTGCCTGCTCACACACACACACACACATTGTGTGTGAGAGAGAGAGAGAGAGAGAGAAACAAACAATCCGATCGAACCGCGCGTATCTTTACCGCGCGTGACGAAAGACATTATCCTCCGCCGCAAAAGCCGACAGTCTCAATAATAACCGAGCGCTCGGTTTATCGGTATCGCGACCGCTACCGCATCTGCGTGTGTGTGTGTGTGTGTGAGAGTTGGTCTATAAAGAGAGATATGGACTGCGACAGCGACGACCCCCCCGGGAACGAATTAATAAGACGGCGTGCGTTATCTCGCTATGTGGCGCGTATAGGCCGATAGCGTCAAGCGGGAAAGACCTGATCGCGATGCTACTCTATATGATACCAGCCGATTCTACACCGAGACACTCGGAGCCTCGTCCGATCTCACCTGAACGCTCAATCTTGATATACTAAATTTTGCATCGATTAGCCGAGTATCCATTGTGTTTGTTTAAATAATATAAATTATCTTTTTTTTTTTGGCTAGTGGAAAGGAATTGAATACGCAAGTGAATCGTCGGTAGTATAACGATCATTGTAAAGTAAGCGTTAGATGGTCGGAGCATCAAAGTAAACGTGACCGTAGATAAGATACACAAGACTCGAATAATTGGAGTGTACGATTAAAAGCTCGACTTTTCCCTATAAAAAGCCGCATGTGAGGAGCTCATCTCTCGCTCTCTCGAGCGATGCACGCAAGCATGCAGCACAAAAGACTCTCGGTCGTCGCGTGTCGCAATCGTCCTCAAGTGCACTATATATTACATACAACCCGTACAATACAAAAAGCTCAGATGCACGCGCATACGTATATAACTATATAGAAGAAGCTTAGATTACCAACGTGTATTATATATATATATATATATATATATATATACAGCGTTGGAAAATATTGCGAGAGTACACGTGACGGGTCACATGGTAGCGGAGAATAGCCGCGCGCGCGGGGCTCGCTCGTATACTTGTAATAAAAGTTTTATCGAGCGGCGAGTCGGTGTCTGTGTGTAACGTCGCGTCGACCAGCTGCTCTCCCGGCGATTTCTGCGATTGATAAGTGCCTCGTATCGGTACGGTATATAGTGAAGTTCTTTTTGCGAGAACTTGCTTTTTTTTCCCTTTTATTATCGTTGTCCTGTTGCCGCTGTCGTAAACGAGAAATCGACGTCCGTCTACTGTATCATCAGCGCTTTCCTCTCGGCTCGCGTGCTGCATCTCTCGCAGCTGTACTCTGCAGGCAAAAAACGCTCTACACGTATGTATATATATATATACCGAGCACGTGCGCGTTCTCCGGGAATCGGACTCGAGAATATAGCTGCGGTAGCGTGGACTTTTTATCGCTCGAGCCACTCGTTAACGAACGAAACCCAACGTGCTTTTCCTTGCCTTTTTCGATAGATTCAAGCGCGTTTACACTCTGTGGGATAACGCGCATGGATCGCGCATATATATACATGCGCGCGCGCGCGCGCGCGACAATGAAAATGCTCCGATAGGCACAAGGTCAGCCCGGCGCAAACTCGCGCGGCTATCTCTCCGCGTCGTCGCCGCCGCCAATTCGAGTTTGACCCAGTATCGGAATAAAAAATGTGCACTCGCAACTGCGCCGTGTATACGAGATCGATTTTCGCTCTGCTCTCGCTCGAATATATGGAAGATGATGAAAATCTTTAGCTGCTTTGCGATCGAATCGCTCGTGTGCCTGTATAGCGAGTTATTAGCATAAGTAGGCTTGTGGCGGTAGGCAATATATGCGAATTTAATGAAACCTTTCCTATAAATATTTCATTGATTTTACCGACCTTGACTCTATTTATTAATAAGCGCTCTAAAGGTATAATGCGATCGGAGCTTATTAAGTTGATCTATACCCAGAGCAAGTTGCCCGTTAACGTCTTAATTCTATATTGCTGGAAAAGACTGGAGAAACTAAGTATTATAGAGGAGAAAAAAAAAGAAAGAAATTGTCGTAAATTATATACAATATATATAGGCAACAGCGGGAGGAAGGAAGGAGCTAACAATTGAATGATTGACCGGTGTGTAGTTTTACCCTCTCTCTACTGCTACCGTCCCGAGTCTCGTCAGTCGTCTCGTCGAGCCTGATGAAAAGTAAGCGTTTCGCGAGTAGCGCTGACTTAGTATAACTCGAGCCGCCGCTATACCTCCCGCGGACAGTTTTATATATACCTCGCGCGATTCCCGCTTATTACATTATACACATCGCGTACAACTTTGTCATCCGGTTCTTTTTCGAAACTCGCTCTGATCTATTGTCTGCTTTCTCTTGTGTTGGGACAAAAAAAAAAAACTAAACAGGATGGCAAATCTGGACGAGGTGAAGATGGTCTGGAGGCTGGCTGACGCTGTCTGCTTCGACGTCGACTCGACGGTCATACAGGAGGAGGGAATCGACGAGCTGGCCAAGTTCTGCGGCAAAGGCGACCAAGTCACCAGTCTGTAAGTTCAATGGCATCCCGCACACACACACATATATGTATATATTTGCACACATACGTGTATGCGCACGCTTAGGTGAGCTACGCATGTTTTCGCGGGGCTATAATTTGCTTTTGCTCCGAAACGCCGCGGTGCACCTTTTTACGCTTGATGCCCCTGAACCGACGCTGGGAAAAATCGTTTCGATGTATGTACTGGACTGTGTTTACTAGGTGCACTGGTTTTTTTTTTTTTTTGCTACCGGTACTGTACAATTACTAAATAACTAAATGCTATGAAAATAAGAGAATAATACTCGATACTGCAAGTAAATCGGTTGGGCAAATTTCTTTTTTTAAATTCAGCACTGTCGATTATCTTGGAGAATTAAGTTGATTTTTAATCTTTAATCTTACGTGCAGAATACGATCGGAACAGTGTGTCAAAAATGTCTCGAGTGCAGCGAGACGATAAGCTTGATTTAGGCATTACAAATAAAAACACGGGAAAGTTGTATTTTAAATATTCACGAGACATCTACGAGATAATATATATAACGTGTTTATCGAGCGTTGAACTTTTTACAAATAAAAGCGTATTCGGACGAAAAAAAAATTTCAAGTCATGTATAAATATTGTTAGCGAAGATTAACCGTATCGAAACTCTCGAACGCGATCATCAACAGGTGTTCTTTAGTACATTCTATCTTCTTCGAAGGATAACAAAAACGATCGTTAATATACTTTCTCACGCACATAATTGGAATTGACTTTCGCCGCTGAGAAACTGTAGAGAAATCGTCGGTGTTTCGAAATATTCGCAAGTGTAAAAGGGGGGTAATAGCGCGTAGCAGCTGATCGTCTATACATACATTCCTTCAGCTGTGGGAAGATATCTCCGGCTTTGCTCGGATCGGCCAATTCATCTTGGCGAACGACGCGTGCGCCACGCGCTCCAACGCTATATATAACCACACCTATACACGCACAAGAGGCGCGGCGCGACAACTTTTGTTTCGATGGAGGCACATCGTACGAGAGGTATATTTCCACTCTCGGACCCCCCATCGACACTCTGCATACGTATTTTTTTCTAATCGATTTTGGGATCGATGGAAGGTACTGGAAATATAGTGTTTCTTAACGGTTGTCGCCTCGGAGCGCGTGTGTTTATGCGAGAGGGTCGGGAAGTGGAAAAAAACAGACTCGCGTGATCACTCGCGAGAGCGGGAAATATGACGATGCGGTATGACTCGATTAAGAGACCTTGTTTTCTCGAAAATATGAGCGTAATTATAATACAACAAAAAAACAGCGACTTTAATCACTGCAGTATAGCGTTAATATTTTAGTATCGTCCCGTTTTGCAGAAGGCAATTTTATACATTTTTCACTTTATTCGCGGCGTTGATTTTTGGTATCTGTAAAGCAAAGATTTTGTTGACATATCTCGAGTAATTCCATAAATTGTTCAAGTGTCGCGGATTTCGATATCATTGACATTGCGAATCATTCGTTCTGTATCAATAAAGAGATCTCCAAAAATTCCAAGATACCTGGCAGATGTAGATAAAAAAGAAAGATAAAACAAATGAAATTAGGTATAAATATAATTTATTTAAAAGCTTTTAAAGAATGTTCATTTATCGATTGGTATCTATAAAGATATATTGAATCGAACATCGTATGTCGATCAATTACAACTCAATAACTGATTTATTTGAATTTTCAAATTTAAATATCTGCAAACACTTAAATACGTCCTGCATCGTGTTATTTTGAATTAAATGAAGATAGCAGATATAAATAAAGGTAAATGAAAATTGTCAAAAAATTCGCATAGACAAAGTTTCATTTAACGGGAAACCACTCGTCATTCAAGAAATAGAATATCATATTTCGACTACACTTATCGTCGTATAATGTTTCTCGCGTTAAATCTATAATATTTTCATTATTATGTTAAAATGAAAATGCGCACGTTTGCGCTTGAGTTTCGTTTAAACTTATTAAGTTGCGTTTTTCAATTCCTCTGCACGTTCAGATAATTCTTTTACTGTATAAATTGCATAAATAAAAAAATTCTTGATTTCGCGCTTATTTTAATATTTGCAATATCACATACAGGCATTATTATTCAACATTAACGATAATGATAATATTATTTTAAATCACTTTCTTATTATATACATATTATACGACACAATATGTTGTTAAATTTCGCCGCTGATACATTCTAGAACACATTTCCAGAACTCGACACTTGAACCGCTTCGAATCTCGAAAAAAAATAAAATAAAATATACAATGAAAATTGCCGACGGAACCGGATTTCGTTTCACCGTATAGAACACCGGCCAAGAAATTCCAAAATAAGAGCCTCGGTCCACTTCTTGCTCTCTCGCGACCTTCAAAGCTCATCCACAAATACCGCATAAAGCAGCAGCTTCCGCTCCCGACAAAACGAAATCCCACCGCAAAACCGGAGAACCAAACAACAATCGTGGCGATCGCGTGTTTTCCAAATGTGAAAGCGGTCCCCGCGACGGTCGCGTGAGCAAAATTACACCATCCGATAAGATATAATCGGTCGAAAAAATATACATCTGTCGGTCAACGGTAAAGAGAGAGAGAGGTATAACGATCGCAGCGAAATTCCCTCGATGGAACAATTATCGCGCGAAAGTTTCGGAAATTCTTCAGAATGTTAGTATACTATAACTTATAGTGACGTATGCGCAGGCGGGAGGATCAAACAAAAAAAAAGTGCAATACGGAGGCTCGTACGATTTGCGCGACTGTGGGGCTGGTCAACAAACTGCTCGGGCCAAATCTTCGATCGGCTCCTCTCCGTACTGCGTGATTACATTCTTTTTGCTCTCTCTCGGTATACATCCGTCGACGGTCGCTCCAATATATATTTTGATTGACGCGACGTCGCGGCAATTCGACGATAATACGTATATTATAGTTGCTCAAAACACGCGCCTCGACAAATATTTTCGACTCTCCGACGTATTGTTCGAGATTCGTCATTAAAATTCCTTTTTTTTTTGTGCGCAAGTACGTGCAATTCTATTGCAAAATATTTTTTGATAACGATAAGTACTTGATCTACGCGATGTTTTGATATCCGACAGAATAGACAAGCATGATACTTCCTTTTACGATATAATCCACGTAAATCCGTTTTATATTCAATTTTTAAATTAATGTTCATTCGGTGCAGTATAAATACAAAAACGCGCCTTCGTGTGTGTATATATATGTATACCTATTTTAAATGCGATGATGATTTTTTTTATTATTTGCTATATTCAAACATTCGCATCAATTTGTAGCAATAGTATAGAAAATAAAAACCTCAAATATAAAAATTACTTGACAATCAAATATTGTTTTTTTTTTTTAGGACAAAACAAGCTATGCAGGGCAACATGACGTTTCAGCAATCGCTAACAGTCAGACTAAATATTATTCAACCAAGTCTCAAACAGATTACAGAATTCCTACGCACGCATCCACCGAAACTCACGCCGGGCATCAAGTAAGACTACATAAATTATAAATTTCACGATTTTTAAAGCAAGGTATAAGTGTCTTACTCGCTAACAGCAATTCATTATTTGATCGATTGAATTGATTTTTTATAACTTGATTGATTGCGAACATATCTGGAGTCGTCAAAATCAACGGAATCAATGAAATTGTTTCAATGAAAATTGTATCGAGTAATATATACCTCGCAATATTCCAAACTTTTTTGTGTACTCAACAACTGATATGTGGATTTCAGATCTTTAGTTCAGGCTTTACAGGATCAGAAGAAACAAGTGTACCTAGTATCCGGTGGTTTCCATTGCCTTATTGCGCCAGTCGCGGCGCAGCTGAACATACCACCGGAAAACATTCGTGCCAACAGGCTGAAATTCTACTTTACAGGTATATAACATTATGCTAATACGAAAAAAAAACAATGGATATTACGTAGAACCTCAACCATTGCGATATGTTAATTTTATTGTAATGTTATTATTCCTTACATTGACGTAAAACAAGTTTTTATGAAGCATGATTTGAAGATTTATGAAAGTAAAAATGCCCGATTTATCTATAATTACTAACTTATAGCTGAAAGAATCGATGTCTTTTAAAAACACTATTTATTATTAAATTCTAAATTTTTGTACAGCAGTATATTTTCACAAGCTTAACTTTATTTGTTTGCTGGATTAGCTTATATCAAACTTTTAAGAATAATAAAAAATGTGGACAAAAAGAAAATAAAAAAAATTATTGACGAACTAAATATTGATAAAACGTACAGCTCCTATATCTCAATCGAGTACTGTAAAAATACACCCATCAATTTATCGAAAAAATTTCTGTAATAAAAATTAAATGATTCATATGTATGAAGTTTCTAAAACATAATGATTCAATTGTGATTTAACAGGAGAATACGCCGGATTTGATGAAAAAGAGCCAACGTCTCAGACGGGAGGCAAGGCCGAAGTCATTCGAAGACTGAAAGAAGAGAAGGGTTTTAAAACTGTGGTTCACATTGGCGACGGTGCCACGGATTTAGAAGCCTGTCCACCAGCGAATGCTTTCATCGGTACGTATACTGTGCAATTACACAAATATTTATTTCATACAACAGAGAAATAGAACCAATCTCCAATTTTGAAAATAGCATTATACCCATCTAATTCTATGAAAATAAGCGTGGGCTTTTGCATGCATTAAGCGGGCGTAACGTTTCGAAGAAAAAATATTTATATTTCAAGATATACTCCTTTTAATATATTTCCATAACTACAACACTACAATCACTATGAACTAAATTAATAATAACAATGATTATTTTCATTATCAATTATCCGTATTTTACTACTATAAAATCTATACACATCCATCTTCCTTTATATTTATATTTGCAGATGGTTGAAAAAAGCATTTTCTTAATTACAATTATTTATACTTTATTATTCTCTGATTTTCTACTTAAAATTTTACTACAATTATACAATCATTATAAACTTTTGTACAAATAGATATACACGCTTTTTTAATAGTAAATATATTACATAAACGATTTTATTACAATGTTTCACGTGTAAGATCCAAAAAGTATTTGGAATATAAATTTTAAACACCTTGGATTCCATTATGTATAAAAAAAAGTGAGCAGAGTTTGGTTCCAATTCTTAGCAATTCTTAACACGAAACACCAGAGGACTTTATAAAAAAAAAACATTTCTTTATGTTCACAGGATATGGAGGCAACATCGTTCGGGAGAGCGTAAAAGCACACGCGCCTTGGTTCATCATGGACTTTAAAGATCTTCAAGCGGCTCTATGAGCATATTATATTGTTATAGCGAATTTATTCAAATTGAAAGAGTGAGATGTTCGAGAGGATGTGAATGCGTATTAAGAAAAATCCAGAAAGAATATTCAACAATATTTTTAAATGGAATGACTATTTACATAATATTTTTGTATACAGAGGTGTAAATATTACTGACAGTATTTTTGAGATAGTGACATTGTTACAAAAGATGCACGAGGGCATCGTTCGTTACTGTAATATCGAATGTTGGCGAGTTCGGAGTTTTAATGATTGTTATCAAAAATACCATGTGCAATAACGAGTTTTTGTACGAGAGTTACATAAAATACATTTATTACGTTAAATCGCGTAATTTTATTGACTCCCGCTCATTAATAAAGTAACCTCTTATTTATTTTATATTCACTCGATTGCACTGATACAATGTATAAATTGTGACGCAAATCTTATCTTTTTTACAAATGACATGCACAATTAAAAGATTTGTATAAATCATCAACTTCTTGATTAAAACACAGTTTAATAATAAAAACAATTGCAACGTTCAACTTTTGTAAAGCCCTTAACGTTGCGCTTTATTGACTATCACTGGTAGAAGCGTCTCGTTCCTTTTTTTTCTGATCTATCCATTCTTCTATTCTGGTTTTGAGATTAACGTCTGTCTTGACCATATCCATTGTTAATGGAGAGCGATTGAAAGGATCAGTCTGATCACTCAATAAGTGTCTAAAATAAAATATCTTTTAGAATTGAAAGATATAAAAGATGATTGTAACTGAAAATCTTAAATGAAGTAATCGATACCGTGCTATAGTCTGTCGATCTACAACAGTTTTCGAGGATGGCAGTATAACGGGATCTATCATTAAAGTGGACATAATAGGATCCAGAAATTCATCAGGGGCATCTACTAAAATTTCTTCTTCTTCTTTCTTTAGAGTAGCAACCAGCTCCACTTTTTTTGCGAATTCATCAAGATCGCCTAAAATTCCCACTCCACCAATTCGAACTACAAAACATTATGATATTATGAATTAAAAATAAATAAATTTCTAATGCCGATAATTTTTTTTAAATTTAAAAAATAAATGCAGTACCCAAAACATCATCTGCCAATTTAAATAATTCTGGACTGTAAGACCTTCCGTCCTGTGATACAGCAAGTGTGAAAGTCTCGTTTTCACTTAAGTTAATATAAATTTCACATATATTTAAAACAAGATTTGCCGGATTGAAATCGTATTCTTTTTGGTCTTTGACCTACAAAAATAGAATCCATGAGTACTATAATTTGAAAAGTAAATTGATAGTTATTGATAATTAATTATTTTTATTCCCAGCTCAGCCGAAATGGACACTTTACTCACTGAAAAGCGGAGCGAAAATTAGACTTACTACCCTCTTGTTAACAAAATTCACTATTCTCCCGCTCGTTGTGCGAATAAGTTAATTTCAAATAAATTAAGTCAAATATTTTTTAAATAATATGTTTGAATATTACATGTAACATTTATTGAAAATATATATAATATTTCCGTTGCTCCCACTTTCTAAGTGAAAAAAGTGGTCACAGTTGAGATGGTATTAAAGTAGCATATGCAACTTGGAAGTAAAGTCGATGATATCCTCACGTGATCACTGTCTTATCAAGAACAACTTTTCTCCATTATTACATAATATACTATTCTAAATACATACCTTTAAATTTTTTTTATTTGGACCAACTAATTGTAATAGCAAGTAATTTAACATTGAAGCTATGCGATCTACCATTGTTGGATGGCAGAATATAGATTTTATTTCAGACGTTAATATTTTAAGCGTCTGTATAGTTTCTCTACCTAAAATATTATCAAATCTCGCAATCATGCCTATATGCTGAAGATAATAAGTTTGTTGTTCTCTTTCTCGTTCAGACAGTTTGTTCCACTCTCCACTATCCCTAGAAAATAATTATCAATTGTACGGTAAGTTTGAAGATTCTCAATTATGCAACCTGAATTATAAATACTTACCTAGCATTACTCATTTGTCTCAATTGCGCTATATTAGATAAAGCATCATCAAGCAAAAATACAGCGTCATTCATTAAAAGATTCACAAATCTTAAAAATAGTGGTGGATGAACAGCTTCCATATTAGCTTCTGCTTCTTGAGCTAATTGCCTATAAATTACACAGTAGATATATTTATATTAATTTAAGTTTAAATGTACTAAATGCATTGTAAACTAACTTGAAATTATTTCGATGTTCCGGTATTTTCCATAAATAAGCCATCACTACGTACATTGGACGACGGTAATTAAATTTTTGTTCAAATTGAACGTTTTGACCAGTCATTTCGATACTAACAAATACGTGCAGTAAATTTGGTACAATCTGTAAAATGTATAAGAAAAGAAAAAAGTATAAAACCAAATCTTAATAACAATTCAATTAACATCCCTTTGTCATATGGACATACGAATAAAAGTCTATCCAAAATCCTTGTTAATAAGATTCAAAATTAGTAGAACTAATTAGTATTTTGTACATTTCAGAAAAATTACCGAAAAATATAGATTTATAAAGTAGGACTAGTTATTACAATTTATAAAATAGATTGGTATTTAATTTGTGACAGATTTAACATCTCACCATTTGCTTATGTGGGTGTCTGACGAAAATTTGCTGTCTGTGGAAGGTTCCAAGAGTTGGTGGTGGACTGTTCGCTTCATCATTATTAGGCAAAAGAGCTTCAAGTCCTTCTGCTAAACGAGCACGTAAATGGGGATTATAAAGCCGAGCTGGAGATTCCATTAGAGTAACCACCTAAATAATATCATAATTAACTAAATTTATTTAATTCTGATGTTACCATTTCAATTAATTTACCTCTGTAAGAATTGGATTTAAAAAATTTGGACCTTGTTCTTCAAAAACGTTAGGGCACCAACGTCGAAGAAAACATAAAAAGCTAACAGTATTTTCAACTACAAATTCAGGAATACACCTGAACAATTTTAAGAAGAATAATTTAAGTCCATCTTTTATATAGTAGTAAAAATATATTACAAATAAATTTTTTATTCCTATTATCTATTATAATTAAATATTTACCTCAGCATTTCAGGAACTGATTCGGGTAAAGGGAATGTAATGGATTTGTATTCATTGGGAGCATAATTATCCTGATTTATTTCAAGTGACCTTACATCTACATTTACTTGCATTAACCAAAATGCAGTTGCTGCATGAAACTTTGCCAAAAGACTAAGTAATTCAGGAGTTAACAAGCTAGCTCTTAATGTTAAATACCTAAAAATACAAAAGTAATTGATAAAATTTCTTAAATTATATCTTATACTTTTAATATTTATTGAACAAACTAACTTTGTCATTTCAGTTTCCATTCTTTGAGTTATAAATTCATTAACTTCAGAACTTCCACCTGCTCTAGTATCATTATACAATCTTTGAATTCGTGCTAAATCCTGGCTTATCCTGTAAAAAAGAGTATTTAGTAATTACACTATCTTTCGTAATTGCAATAAATAAAAATATGTACTTGAATAGTTTTTCTAAAATAATCCGATATCCAAGATCCAAAGCACGATGTGTGAGAAAAAAACATTCAGTTACAAAAGTAAATGAACTTGCTACTGGACGATGTTCTCCTTCTGACGTTGGAATTAAGCACGTTTCAGAACTCATACCTTTCATATGTATTCCTTTCTTACGACTTTCGTTTTCATCTTTAACCTAAATTAAATTGTTTATTACATTATCAATATTGTATTTCTTTATTTATTTATTTATTTTCTAATTAAATGAGCAAAAACCCTTGTTCAGATAATGTTAACTGATTAGAAAGTAAATAACCAGTGAAAGGAGACATAAATTTTATAAAATAACAACTATTACATAGTATCTTTTCAATGAGTTATAAAGAATAAAAAATGGCAGATTAATACACTCATGAGATTCAATACATGAGATTCAAACACTTTTTAGTTTATAGATTACACTCTTTCACACTATTTTTAAAATGAGTTCTGTGATATATGAAGCGCACATTTAGAATAATAATTATTTCATTATATATTGAAAAGAAGTTTACCTCTGCTGCACAATATGTAGGATCTATTTTTAAAATTTTTGTATCATTTGGTTTAGAACAGAATGGTTGACACAGCCTCAGTAAAACATTTCCTAAATTAAGCATAAATCCATCTGATACTGTTGTAGCATCAGCAAAACCCATGTTATTATGTGAATTCCACAACTTTCCACGATTTGCATTTGTATGTAAACAATCACCTAGCCATAGTAAAGTTAAATGGCGCGATTCACGTGAACATTTAAGTAACGTATGAAAAATTTTATGCATTGATTCACTAAGTGCATCTAATGCAGTCCATATATTTCCATCAACTGATGAATTTTGCTGAAATAAAATTTTAAATAATAATGAATAATTTTATGGGTAATTTTTTAAATTGTCTATAAATTTTATACCTGTGGAAATGGTTTGTCAAAAAAATCATAAGGCCCATCAGGTCCTTTAGGAAGACAACTGAGGCTCAGCAAAGCACCCAATAATGTATCACCATAAGCTTTACCGATATTGCTTTTGATACTACTATGAGTTATAACCAGCTTTGCTAGAGGTTCTAATGAAGCAAATGTTTGTAAAATAGAAAACCAGTACTGTTTAAAAACAAGAAGACTACTATTAGATGTTTCTTTATGAATTACATCAAGTATTGGACTAAATGCAGTACTGATGACTTCGTCTTCAGATTCCTCATTTTCTAAACATAAGTGTTCAACTATTCCACCAACAAAAGAGGAAAGTTCAGAACCAACAATACCTCCATTCATAAATAAGGCTACAAATTGCATATGAACCTATGACATAAAATATTAAATTTAATTTGAAATATATAATTTTAAATACTTATTTTACCAAGTAGTAAATGATAAAAAGATTTAAACTATTATAAAAAATTAACAAAGATTCATACAAACCTCCTGCTTGACAAATAAATCAGGTTCTTGTAAGGCAGTACTAATATCACGTATGATGATTTTTCGAATATTTTCAACTGTATCATAGGAACCATCACTAACTCTATATCGCTGTAAACGGCAGTAACTTTCAAAAAGGTATGGTACAATTTCTGATTGAATAACATGGCTATCCAAATCTTGTCCTTTGGTATTTTCTTTTGATATTAACATAGAATCTGGTTTAGTTAATAATAATCTTTCAAAAATTGCATGTTCCACAGAATCTGTGTCAATAAAAACTAGTTGTCGAGTTGGTTTTTTTCTTTTTCCATGATGCATTGTGATTCCAAAAACATCGGCAATCAGTTCATCAAGTCGTTCGTCTTTCTCAGATTCTTCAGAGTTTGAAGCAGCTTGAGGAATTTGTTCTTCTATTTGAATTTGTTTACTAGATTCTTCTTCCATACTTGTATTTTCAGTATGGTTGTTGACAACTACTTCGGTTTCTGAAGGATGGGATGCAGCATCACTGATTGTTGTAAACAATCCAGCGAAAGGATTACTGTTCATGTTATCACCCATTTTGTTAAATTTTGTAATTATGAACGATTGTCACTGTCATTGAATCTGTAAAATATGTAAAAAAAATAATACGAAAAATTTTTTCGAGGTTATGACTTTGCTTGAGAACAGTTACATGACAAATGTCGTGTTGCAAATAACATAAACTGCGTAGGTTAATTTAATGCTTTCATAACCGAAATCAGTTATATAGCTTATAAATCAGTTATAAATTAGATATACCGTCAAACGTCAATTGACTTTTAAATAAGCAGTAATATAGCTAGTACTGACAAATCATTTTTTCAACTAAGTGCACCAGATTTCTCATCAGTTTGATTCGTTTTAGCAGCAAATTAAAACTTTAAATACATTTTTTAGTTTATAGATTATTCTCTGTTTATATATTCAAAACATTATGAAATATACACAACATATTTACTTTTACCACCTGTACTTTTTATTTTTCTTTCACTAATAAAATACGCATCCATGTCAGCAATGTCAGCATCAGAAACCTTTAAGTTGATAGATAATGTAGAGCTCTACTTATCGCATTGAGATGAATTTATATATATATGCATATCATTTTAATAGTTTATATCATATAAATGTATTTGAATAATAATCACACCATACAAAATTAAAAATATGTTTATTTTACAACCTTTAAAAATCTTTACAGACTCAATCTATATTTTATTACGCGTGTATATTTATAGCGACAATAAATACTTAAATAAATCAACGAGCAGCTAATCCTTAGCTTTAGCAATGGCAGCAACTTCAATTGACAGTTGTATATACTAAATCTACTGGACAATGTGTTTGCTTAGTAAGTACATTTTTATAAAATGAGTATTTCATTATCATATTTATGTACATGCAATTGAAGATCTTAAAATATACAGCAAGTTAATAGTAAAAAAAGAAATTCACTGAATTTCAATCATTCAACATGTATCACAGAAAACATGCAAATAGTGCTCTTCAGAAAGTACTATTTTTTAACAAATTAACATAAATTAATTTATGTATGATACAAAGATACATCCGTAGGCACTAAGACGGCTTTATTGTAATATAGTGCAGTATCTTTTATTACTCATATTTGATAAGTATGGAAATGAAAAAAGATGTATTTAGAGAGCATGTTCATCGCCATGGCTTACGTACAGCACCAGCACTAGTACTTCTTTTAATACCTTGATCTATAATTAAAAAAAAATATAAATGTATAAATATTTAGTAAAAATTTAGTAAACTTTCTTTATTTAAAAAATGAATTTCATTCGTTAAACAAGTCTGCATTAGAATTTTAATTATAATAGCTTTGTTATTTTTCCAGATTTCATATTTATTTTAGTATAATTTACTTGGCTTTATTCATTATAAATATTTAGACACATTGATTTTTCTTTCTTTATTTTTATATATCCTATTATTTATAAAGTTTTAAAAATTTCAAAATTTACAGAATAAAATTTGTAATTGATTTTTAAAAAATTTTCTGAATGCAGTCTTTTTTTATGTGTACGAAAAAAATTCAAGGTAATATTAGGTATTTAAATTAATACATACTTATAAAACTAGTTGTAGTTTTCCTTTCTTTTAAAATCGAATTTGAACTCCAGGTTTGACATCTGGTTCTGGCAGGACAAGATTTGGTCATCATTGAAGCTTGGAAGTTTGGACTTATACCCATTCTAAAAATTAAAATAATCATAGTAAAATATTAATCCGCTTTTATACTGCTACTAAAGCACTCATATTTAAAAATTTTACATATAAGTAATAAAATAAAAATTTATTATAACATACTTGTTACATCTATGTTTATACTAAGAAATATATTTGTTTTTGTTTTCTATTAGAAATAGATTTCATATTTATATATTAAAAATATTCAAATAAATAAAAAGTTTCAGATAAATTGGTTTAAAAATAGTTTATTTATAAAATCTAATCTATTTGCATGCTGTTAAATTTCAAATATTCTAAACTTATACTAAAATTATCAATCAGTATCATACTCTCTGAGTTTTTTTCTAGCAAGCGTACGTTGAGTTGCAAAAGAGTAATATCGAGCAGAGCTTGGTCTATCAGAACGAGCTTTTTTAACTTCTCTATCGTGGGCTATTATTTCCATCCGTATGGTAGGACTTTGAGAAAACAAATCTACGATGTTCATGGAAGCTGCGTCGCACTAATAAAGTAAATAATAAAGTTTAAAATTCTATAAACATTGTATGCTTTAAGTCTTGATAAATATACCTGTAGCTGAAGTCTCTGATGAAAATTTACTTCAGGTAAATTAAGCGGTGCATCAACATGAAGCCTTAGCATACAGTGCAGTGCTTCTCTGTAGGTATTTTTTAAAGCAATAACTTTTTCTGTTTTCATTAATCTTCTAACTAAAAAACCTTTTGCATATGCATTTATTTTTGTTGCTGCTTTTATCTAAAATATAAATTATTGTGATAGATGTTTTTCTTTAATGATACAAAGAAAAGCTTCTACAAAATTACTTACATGTTTTTCAGTATATATAGAATTATCTATTATTGGAACCTGAACAGTTTTACCATCGAGAGGAAAGAGTTGTCTGCTAACATTAGAGTATTTACGTACTGGATTTCCTACTGGAATATCATCGATAGCTGTAATATATGAAAATTGAATACTGCTATTCAGCATCAAAGAAGAATCAATTAAACTTTGAGTGGATTGACAATTACTTAGGTAAGATGGAGCAACAGCAGGAGTTGTTGGTCGAATACTAAGTTGGCATGAAGTTGATGGCGGACCCGTTGGTACAGGTGTAGGAACCACAGAGGATTCAATAATGCTTTCTTGATGTGTTTCCTGACCATTAATTCCATTAATCTGTACTTTACCAACATCTTCCTTTGTTTCACTTTCAGATTTTTGGCTTGGTGTTTTTGAACATGACGGTGTTGTATGTTCGGTATTCTTTCCAGATATGATATCCGAAAGTGCTGATATTGAAATTTCAGGAAAAGCTTTTCTAATTTGAGATAATATAATAATTTGTTGTTTCTTAAAATTTTCTTGCATCAATAATTGTTCTTTTTCTTGACGTGACATTAGCTCCTTCATTTGTTTTTTGTGCGTTTCTTGAATTTCTTGAAACACTGTAACAATTTTTTCAGATGTTATGACTAGCTTTTGTCGCTTTGACGGAGTAACCTCATGGTTGCTCTTTGCAGAATCACGATCAACACTCTTATCTAAATTTGAATCATTAATATTTTTTTTCTCGATTCTTCTAACAGGTTTTGGACTGGCACTACCTAAACTTCCTAGTGATCCACTTAATTTATTACTTAATTTTAATAGTGTAGTTGAACTTTTATTGGCTTTTTTTGAGCCATTATTTCTAATACCATTTGTACCATTAACAGGTGATGAATATTTTTGATTAATTCTAGTATTTGCAGTCTTAGAAGCGAAACAATCTTTCGTTAAGATTGTCTGTAAACAATCGACGGATTTAGCTGGTTGATAAACATCCAATGGAGACCCAGATTTAGAATTTGAAACTGATTTACAAGTTCTTTGACATGGAATGTTTGAAAAACCTTTCCGGAATTTAGAATTGGCATGATTCAAATGAGAAGAAGTTGGTTCTTTGAAATTTTTTCGACTTTCCCAGTCTGTTTTTGTTTGACTAATATTCCATTCTTTGCGCTTTACTGATTGAGCAGAAGAAGATGGTGAATACTCTGTATTTGATATTTCATTTTGCATATGTGCTAAAAGCAGAGGACTTGGTGTGTCTAAAACATATGAACCTCGGCGTACTAAAATTGGTGTTTCTTCATCAGTTGAACTAGATTTATCTGGAGGTTTCGATTGATCCAATGAAATCGGAACAATATCCAAAGTCTTAGGCACTTGAGGTTTCCACTTTTCCGGTGTAGTTTCTGTTGTATCTGTATTCGTTGATGCTGATGTATTAAGGTACTGATTTAAATCTGTACTAAGTGTTATTGTATCAGAACTGCATCTTGCACTATCTCCCAATAAAGTTTCATTCAAACAACTTTTATCCTCATCTGATATAGACTTATCTAATTCTTTTGCCTGGCTTAGCTTTGGTTCCAAAGGACTGATATCTTTATCGATTAAACTTTCATTTTTAGATATATTAGTTTCAGGAATGTCAATGTCAATTAAATTCTCACTTATATCTTTTGTTGGATAATCTGTTGCTACTGCAGTTACAGAAGTCATAGCTTGCGTAACATTGTTACTGTCTGAATTAAAAAGTAGATCTATTGTAGTATCATGATTTTCTACAGGAACTTTAATACTACTATCTTTGTTTAATTTAATATTACTTATTTCTGAAGCATTTTCTCTTGCGATTTCTAAGTTTTTTAATCTGTCTTCTACAGCAATGGCCAATTGTTTATAATACTGTATTTCTGTTGCTATATCATTTGTTATCTACGAAAAGAAAAAGTGTTACAAATATTTTACAATTGTAAAAATAAAACTGATTAATTTTATACATACAAGAGGTGGTAGAAGTGGAATCCGACTACTTTTTATACTAGTTGCAGAGAGCTCATGCTCCATGGTTATGCTTTAAAGCAATAAGAAAAAATACTTTAAGTTAATAAATCATATTTCAAAATATTAGTTTACAAAAATAAAAATTAAATATAAAATTTTATCCATAAACTCAATAACTTTTTTTTAATAAATACTAATCAATAATTTACAAGAAACCAACTTAAAAAATTAACTATTAATAAGAATAAATTTATTTCAGTTAGAAATATACATACCTAGAGCTTGATTTAATACATCAAATTATATAAATAAACAATTTTTCATTAGTAAACTAATGTTAAAATTATTGACATTTTCGGACAAGTTAAAAATGAAAAGCATTGAAAATACTTTTTTTCTTATTCCAATGCATTAAAATTTTGATGACCATCAATTTCTATCAATTATAAAAGCGAAAAAGGTGTGTATTTCCTTGAATTGTAATTTAAAGTTGTAAACTATGTTTGAAATTCGTTTGTAAAGAAGTAAACACATTCATAACCCAATATTCATAGATGAAAGAAATCTCGAGAAACATTTTCGCAGCTCGAAAATCAACTTCGAACGAACAAGAACGAATAATTGTAGAGTGAGCAACCGACCAACGAGCATGCAGAACTGAAACCGACATTTCCTTGGAAACGATATGAATTGTATATATATATATATGATTCATATTCTGGCAGCAATGAGCAAGCTGCAAGAGCCACTTGCCAAGTCAAGCCAACTAGCCAAGGCGCTGGCCGCGCCCGTTGCGAAACTGCAGTCAGTCAAACCAATGCTCGATTGGTAATTCAATATTTGATGAAATTTAAATCGATAAAACAGTTGCCTAGTACAAATATCCATATATTTTAGGTTATGTTACCGTAACAGTGTCGAACTCGACGAACGCACGCCGCACACGTGAATGGAACGCTTACAATGGACGCTTATGATCTTTTTAAAAAATTATCTTCCGGAAGCAAATTTAATTTAAAACGATTTCAGAAAGATGGTGAAAGATTTTTGGTATGATATTGCATATTTTTAATTTTAAAACTATTAAAGAATTCTATAAGAAATCGTATAAATATTGATTTATTAACAATACAGCATTAGTAAATATTATACCTACACATTATGATTTAGTTAACAAAGAAACCAATTCACAAAGAAGAAACTAAAGTCAAAACTGAACCAGTTCATGAGTCTTTTGAAAAATCTTCAGAATCATTGAAAAGAAAACATGAGGAAGATGAAGATGACCAAGAAAATGTACTTACACTTTTGGATGGAATATCTGCAGCTGAGGATGGAACTGTCATCAAGCCAAAGAAAAAGAAAAAAATTATGACAGATGATAAAAAATTAAAATTGGAACAAGAAAAGGTATTTATTGTAGAAACATCAGCAATGCATATTAAAGAGAAATTGTAAATAAATAATTTATACCATAAACTTGTTAATAGATCAATCAGTATCGAAATCAGCATCATATATCAGTCACTGGAAGTCGAGTTCCTAAACCAATAGAATCTTTTCAAGAATTGTCTACAATCTATGATATTGAAAGCGATATTCTACAAAATATGAAAAGTTGTGGATATAATGAACCTACTCCTATTCAGATGCAAGCTATACCAGTTATGTTAGAGGTAAAATAATGTTTTTTATTAAAATAAAATTTCTTTTAATAAAATAAAAATTTATGTCCATTGTTTTATTTAATAAATTTATAATTGTATTTAGGGTAAACAAATTTTGGCATGTGCACCAACTGGATCAGGGAAAACTGCATCTTTTTTACTTCCCATTATTCATCAATTGAAAGGACCTCAAAAAAAAGGATTTCGTGCCATTGTACTAAGTCCTACTAGAGAATTAGCTAAGCAAACATATAGAGAATGTATAAGATTAAGTGAAGGTCGTGAGTTTAGAGTTCATATAATAAGTAAAGTAAATCAAGCACTTTCAAAATATGGACCAAAAAGCTCTCAAAAGTTTGGTAGGCACCAATTTTATTAATTTAATAAAAATAGGATTATTAATTAATAATTTAATTCTGTTTTTATAGATATACTGATAACTACACCAAAAAGACTTGTATTTTTATTAAATCAAGAGCCTCCAGCTATATCTTTGAATAAGTAAGGAAAATTTTTTAATTTCTTAAATTATAAAGTAAAATCTTTATATCTGATTTTAATAATTATCTAGTGTTGAATGGCTTATTATTGATGAAGCAGACAAACTGTTTGAAGAGGGAACTAGAGGTTTTAAGAATCAATTAGAAGAAATTTCAAAAGCTTGCACAAACGCAAACATACGCCGAGGTATGTTTAGTGCAACTAATACTCCTGCAGTAACCAAGTGGTGTAGGCATAACTTGAAAGGACTTATTACTGTCACAATTGGTCAAAGGTAGATCAAAATTAATTTTTAATCTTATTCATAACAATATACATAATTTGTCTACATTTTAAATTTCTTTAATAGAAACGCAGCTGCAGCTTTAGTTGAACAAGAATTACTATTTGTTGGAAATGAAAGAGGAAAGCTTTTAGCATTTAGAAACATTATTCAGAAGGTATATTTTTGATTAGATAAACTAAATATTATATCTATTATTTTAAATAATAGATATCAATAAATGAATATCAATTATTTTCTATTGCAGGGATTATCACCACCAGTATTAGTCTTTGTTCAGAGTAAAGAAAGAGCTCAAGAGCTATTCAAAGAGCTTATTTATGATGGTATCAATGTAGATGCTATACATTCTGACAGAACTCAAACTCAGGTAACTATTGAATAAATTATTTTTTAATAACTTAATTTTTCAATTGAATTAATCAAAGCTATAATTTTTTTAGCGAGATAATGTCGTACGCTGTTTCCGAGAAGGAAAAATATGGGTCCTTATATGTACAGAACTTATGGGCCGTGGAATTGATTTTATAGGTGTTAATCTTGTTATAAATTATGATTTTCCACCATCTGCTATCTCATATATTCACAGAATTGGTATGATATATGGTTATAAGAAGTGAATGATTACTAAAAAATAATTATTGAACTTAATCAAATTCGATTTGATTTTTTTTAGGACGTACTGGTAGAGCAGGACATAAAGGAAAAGCTATAACATTTTTCACGCAACAGGATACTACAAATTTGCGGAGGTAAATCTATACAAAATTCCATCTCAATAAATAAATTAAAAATCTAATTTTAAGATAGTGTTTCTATTATACAAAATATAAAAAAAAACTTTTCATTTACTTATTTTGACTTAAAAATTTTATTAACTTGAGATTTTTTTCAATTTTTGTTTTTTTGAAAAGTCTATGAATTTCTTCCAAGGAACATGATTGAATATGATAAAAATTCAAGTATTTTGGAAAGTGAATCTTACAGAATGGAAAGCTATCATAATTGTTTATATTTCATAAAGTATACTAAACTTGTTTGACCCCTGCAGATTTATTTATCACTTTAACAGAAAAATATTCAATTATCTTTCTCATGAAAGTTCTTTATTTAATAGTTATTTTTCCAAACAAGTATGCAACTTAAAACTACAATTTTTTTAGTATTGCTGCTGTAATGAGAGCGTCTGGTTGTGATGTACCTGAATATATGCTTGCTATGAAAAAACATAGTAAAAAGGAAAGGCGAAAACAAGAACTTGAAGCACCAAAAAGGGAAAGCATATCTACTATTCCAAAGTTTAAAAAACAATTTAAACGAAGTTCACGGTATGTATTTTTCGATATAAATATTATTTTTATAAGGGATTTCACGGGATCCTTAAAAAAATTGATTTTCAGACAAATTGGTTGAAACTAGAAAATTAGAGTTTTAATCAAAAGCCCCAATGCACCTGAAATCCGAAAATAGCCAGTTTTTTTAAATACAGGAAGTAATATAAATATCCTTTAACCTTTAATATTTTGAAACTATCCATTTTTGGATAATGTAGCCATTGAAACTTACGATCAGAAAGTCGTGAACTATATTACATTATATTATCAGCTAATATTACCGAGACAATAAATCTATTGTTTATGGGACTCATAAAGACCATAATATGGGCCATCACTAAAATGAGTAAAAATTCAGTAAAAGTTTTAATAAACATTATTCAAAAATAGATGGTTCTCGAAATATTAGAGATTAAAGCATTTTTATATAGTTATAATGAACAATGTAAAATCAGAAGTTTGACTCCTTGTATCTCGAAAACTGGCCATGTGCACATCTCGGGCCCATTAGAATTTTTGATCAGGACATCAAACTTTGTTTTCTCAAAGCTTCAGACAATTTGACCGAAAACCAAGTCCCATAAGAGTTCTGTGTGTATGCATACTTAACTATTAATCATAAAAAATTATTCTTTTTAGTGTCGATGGTAACGATTCTGATATACCAACAAATAATCAACCCAAATCTTTTGATAGAAAATTTTCATCAAAAAAAGTGTCGAATACAAATAAATTAAACAAAAGGAATGAAAACAAAAAACCTAAAAGAAAAGAAGGAAGATTTTTAAGTAGAAAATTGGGTAAGAAAAGAGTTAATAAAACGACTGATAGTCCAACATCGAAACACAAAATTAAAAAAGGAACGAAAAAAAAACTTGTTAAAAATAATAAATCAGACTGAATTTATTGTAAATATTTATAAATAATATGTTATTTACAAAATTGATTTGATTTACTTTTTAAAACTTCCCATTATAAATTCATTAAAAAGATTTTTCATTATATATTTATCATCTCATATATTTTATAAAAAACTTTCATTTAATATATTTCAAGTATAAAATATAATGGTCTTAAATTGAAAACTTGTAGAATAGTACATTTCGATACTAGTGCGATAAAGTGATTTTTTAATATACTCCAGCATAAAGTGCGTACTTTTTCACCGCCGAGCCGGGAATAAAGTGCTACATCAGTTACATGTACGCTCTAACTTCACTCTATTAGTTTCTTCACTCGAGCGGCAGCGGATACTAGAGTGAGGTCAGCTTTTTCGCTTTTCGGCGGTGAACAAGTACGAACTGTATGGTGGGTATGTTAAAAAATCGTATATTGCACTCGGAAATAAATTAGGCTATGGGCACCTGCGTGTTTGCCGCTACACGCAAACTGCACATAGCCCACTTTACGCCCAAAATAAATTTAAATAAGTGAAAAGTTCGCATTCAAATTAATATCTAATATTTTTTAAATTTTATCAGTTTTATCACCAAAACGATAATTATATATATGTAGTTATATAATATATGTATGTATATAATATATATAATGTATTTACACAATTGTGTCATGGATTACAAAAAAATCACAGCTACTTTTGATAACAATATATCAAAGCCCTTATTACAATGATGTATAATATATGTTCTACTTTTGCATAATTGTACAATTTGAAGAAATCGAAAGACGCTTGTAAATAATTGTATAAAATAGTTTGTAGATTATTTCCTGGGAAAGTATTATACAAACTTTATCATTTATATAACAGGGTATGCTTTACTACTAATATGCTATAATATAAGTAACTAAAGCAAGCCTTTGCATTAGTTGACGCGTGACTTCAGAATTCGTTGATATAGATTGTTCACGTTTTCTTGGCACTTGCATAGAAAATTATTCACATTTATCGCACCACTTAATGCAGGTGCTTTCGTACTAAATAGTCGCTTATTATGTCTCACATAACCAGTCACAAGGAAGTTTCGGCATTTTATTGGCCGGCCATGGTAGATAGCCTGCTGTTTTAAATACCCAATAATCATAGGACACTTTAGCGATAAGGCCTATTAACAATAAAACTTCTGTAGCGATTATATAATATATATAGTCAGTCCAATCTCCAGGATACACGCACATCTTTGATGGTTCCAAATCCACGACTTTTTCTTTTACGTTTTCACACAGCACTTCGTCATAGTCTAATATTCTCGTTTGTAGCCAAACCTGAAAATAATATTTGTATTACTTTTATTGTATACAGATCAAAAGTATACCTGTCTACTTATGATTACACTTATTGTTACCTTTAAAAATTTCGCAGTATTGCAATCGCAGTGTAATTCATTACCTCCGAATTTAACACCGTATCTATTACTACTGTAACTTTTATCGTAAGCATTGGTAGCTAAGATATAGGTGGGTAGCTACGATAAAACAGATTTTTTTTTTATTTCAGATTATAATCAAATAGTACGTCAAAAGAACTTTAGTTAAATAAATTCCAAGTACATGTTCTCTATAACCTACCGATTTAATTTTATTATGCCTCAAACTAAGGAAAGCGTAACTGTCTAAGAATTTAGAGCCTTCCAATTTGTTTATAGATGATATATTATTATAATCAGCAATAAACTCTCGAAGACCCTCATAACTTGGATTTGTGCTCAATTCGTCAAGAACAGTAATCTGAAATTGAATTAGAATATTTGCATCATTAAAGTATTGCTATCTCCGATGTATATGTAGATCTTTTAGAGCCTTACATTATTGTACGATACATTCAGAGATATTGTATTTCGAGGTAATTTTTCTGGAAGCTGCGTTAATTGAATGTTACTACAATCAACGCTGACGGCGAAAGTTGGCAATTTATCTTTCAGAAGCTCTAGTCTGCTGAATTCGCAAACACACTGCCAGTTTTCGCCTTTGGGACACTCGGTTTGCAGCTGCAAAGAGAATAATATAAAAGCTTTAATATATTTGTAAAAAAATTCACTAAGACTACTTTCAAATAGCTATTACAATTTTTCAATTATTCAGTTTTAAAAAATGTTACAATTAATATACTTACGGAACTGAGATATCGCACTTGCTTCAAAGGAACTTGTGCAGTGGCATTGAACCAGTGCCACGTTTTGCTTGAGGAGCAAACGGTTTCGTTCTCTCGATTGAAAATTATTTGATTCTCTCCAGTTTTATTGATATTCTGATAAATGTCATGGCACAATAAAGTATCCGATCCTGCAAATTTCAATAACATGTTATAAATTGGATAAATGATGCAATAAGGTCTAGACAAATTATATCTTACGCATCAGGCTTGCTGATAATATACTAATACTGCACATGGTTCTTATTTAAAACTTTAAAACTTTTGATATTTTTTACACGGCATTGGAATAAACATACAATTTTTAGTAAAACTAGATCGGACTTTAATATGCAGTATATAAGGAACAAAGATTATTCGACAACCCATACATCACGATATTTTCTACTTCAATTTATGATAAACATTATTTTAAATTCACTAAAAAGTAAAACTTACCAGAAATGTCAAGCCAGAATTCTCTACCATTCATTATATTTAAAGCTGGTAAATGCGTCAAGTTATTATAAGATAGATCCAAAGTCGTCAATTGGGCCAGTCGAATCAGTGAATTGTTCTCCATTTCAAGGAGAGCATTATTAGAGAGATTGAGACAGAGAATCGGCGTCATCATTAAAAACTGGCCCTTTATACGATGAATCCTTCCGTCCGTAATGGCCAAGGACTTCAACATTCTCCATCGAACTTCGGTAACGTTAATAAAATCCAGTGTAGCATTTCTTATATGGATGTAAGACACATTTGCTGGGAAATCTGAAAAAAGATTCTTATTTGAAACAACGCTTGATTGCTATAGGTATACTTGCTTTTAAAAGGCGACTGCATATAAGTAATAGTTGTTTTATAATATTAATTGATAAAAAATAATCAATAAAGGGATAGTATAAAGAAGCATAAAAGTGTTCTCACTCGCTCGGTGCAGTGCCGTTTCGAATTCAGTATAATTTCCCAAGTTGCAGCACAAGACAGCAACATTTTCCGTGCTTATATTTGATAATGTGATTCTTTTGCAAGGATTAGATCCTGGCGGGGGACACTCCGAGGGCAAGCGATAGAAGCATTTTTCTGGTATCGCATTGATTGTAGGAATTTCGTGGGCATTCGACGTTAGCGACTGATCTTCCTCGGTACGAGCTTTAACTGCATAAAGGCACATCATCGCGGTGAACCAGCGCATCTGCAAAGAAAGGAAAAAGACATTTTTATTATAAACGACATTGTAGTTTAGAATTTCAACTTTTCGTTTTCTCCCAAACGTATGGTATTTTCACAATACATAATTCCAGGCCCGTACATAAATCATATTTTTAAAATTTTTTTATATTTTCAAGTAATAAATCAGACGTTCATCAATTTTTAACTTTTATACAGAGTAAAATGATGTACTAAAAGTTACTAAATTTTATTGCAGTATTTAGCATACAATGTGGAAAATTTCATTATAATTATGCTAAATATTTAAATAAGATATAGTGATTTTTCTCATTTCTCGAGACTGTCCCAGGACTCCTACAATATGCAGTAATTTTTAGTATATATTGTTTTTCTCCGTGTATATTTATTTAAATATTTATTTGAAAATAGTAGTATTTTATTCAAGTTTTAATAGTTCGTACATATTTAATAGAAATTTTAAGCAATAAAACTTATATTTATTGATATTATATGGCTTGCAAGATGTGTGATTGCTGAATTTTTTCTGTTTATTAATATTTACGGATTTGTCAATTGATGTAAAAATAACTTGTCTCTTTGATTAGTATATTCAGATAAGAATAAGGTATAAATAAGGAAAATATTTGCGATAAGAAATGAAAGCATATTTCCACTTTTTTTATAATGCAATTTCTCCTTAAGCATATCTCAGTGGATCTACATTTATGCGAATCAGATAATTAACGCACATACTTTTCGAAAATTCAGACTCTGGCAGTATCAAAAGATTCGTGCGCTTCTTTATCTCGCTGAAGAATAATATTTGAAAAGCTTAAAAAATGATGAATTTATATGTCCATTTGTACTTTTTGCTTTTACAAGGGATCTAATAAATGAATTTACTACATGTTATTCCATTTTTTAAAACGAGCTGCGTAAAAAATGGAACAAAGGTGTACTTAGTTGTTAATTGATAAAATATTATGAGTAACAGCTCACTATTATCAGTAACAAAAGCGTCGAGATCGCGAAAACAGCTAATATAACGAGCATGAATATAATTTTCCAGTGAAAACAACAATGTACAAGTTATTTTTGAATATTGCAGCAGCTGTGATAATTAATAATAGAGCTACACCTACGGTATGATATATGATCTGCGATTTTACTATAAAACATATCTTTTATTATATTTACATATACATTGGTCAATATTCCTCATGAGTGACAAATCGTATTACGAGCACTTTGGGCAAGTATACGGAAGCTCCGTGTGTTGGGAGGGAAAAAGGTCGATCGCAGAATTATACGCGCGGCATGACTCACGTCGCGCGCGTCGGTGCAAAAGTATTGTAACGCGCGTCCGAGTATAATAAGCCGCGCTTAGCGCAGAGCAGGTCTGATAAATGCGCGCGCGCGGCTCGCCGAATCAAGCGGCGCGAGATATACAGAGCTCGAAAATCGCGCGCATAACCGCACTCGGTTCTATTTATAGATGGAAAACCCGCCTCTCCAATGCTAAAGAGTCCGGCGGGCATATAACGTCGTATATACCGCATACAGGAGATCGCACGAGCTCTAATCGCTCGGTAAACTGTCCGACCGTGCAGACTTCTCTTTCTCTCCCACACACACACACACGCGCGCGCGAGGCATATTACTTTGGTATCGAGGCAATTGCGGCTCTGTGATGATTCGGCCGCTGATTCAATATTAGCTAGTCGTAAAAGTCAAGCGGGGTGCGCCGCCCTGCTTTACAGCCACTCTGCCTATACATTTCGGCTTGAGCATACCTTATACGCGTTTTCTCTGCGTTTGATAACCGAGCGACTCTTTATAGAGAGAAAGAATTTCGTATATAGGTAGCGTGTGTTCTTTTTTTTTTCGCAGCACGTGTAGTTGCTTTGAGATACAGGGTAGAAGATCCTCGTTGCTTAACAATTAGTGCCGTATATTCGATTGACACTGTTTGTGTGTGGTTTTTTATCGCGCTTTGAGCATTACCTTGGATAAATATTTGAACAATCACGATCTGCGCGGCTTGCGATCGAAATTCAATATTGCGTATATGTATTATCCCTCTGTCTACAAACGTTTTTCAGCTCGATTTATGAGGGCAAGAATGTAATTGATTATTATATATATGTATGTATAATGGCTTTTTCCACAGTTCGTATAATTGTTTTTGAATTGATTAGAATTAGAAATAACAAGAATCACCCTTATTTCTATCCTTTTGTTCTCAAATGTATTTTTTAATGGAAATAAGCAAAAAGGTCCAAGCTGTGTAGATGATTTTTAGAAAAGCTCTAATAATAGATTATAAATTATTTTTGTGCTCTAAGCTCTGGAATACATTTTAGATTTCTTAAAGATAAGTAATATCTGACAAGAAGAAATTTACATTTCTCGTATTTTATTAGAATTGAATGTATCCAAAATCAAAATAAATTGAATGAAAATGTTTCTATTAATTATGTGATTCTTCACCTGACTTTATTTTAATAAGCTGTAAATTCAACTAACGATTAATGGGTAAAACTCGAAATACGTTTAATTAGATCTAAAGTGACGTATGATATACGCGGTACTATTCAAATGACAGTACCCTCCCCTAGTGGACATTTTTAAATGTATTAAAAATTAAAGTGAATACAAATGCATCAAAATTTATCAAAGTGAACCAAAGTTTACCAAAGTGTAGCAAAGTGTACATAAATATTGCATTACGTAATAATTTTTTCGTTAACACGGTATATTTTTAAACATTTTTATACATTTTGATAATATATTTTCGTATATTTATATATATAACAGAATAATTTTTGATTTAAAAAAAAACTTAACGATTTTAAAATATTTAGATACACTGTGATATCTTTAGTTACATTTTGATAAATTTTGGTACGTTATGATATACATCTTGTTAAACAGTTAATATGTTTATGTGAGGAAAAAATATAAATATTTCAAACCTTAAAGATTTTTGGAAAAATGTATCAAAAGGTGATAATCTATTGACAATAGGTACCATAAAAACTATTTCTAACCCTTGCACATATATATCCATATAAAGGAATAGGAAATGACCTATTTTTTCTTCTCATGCAGTCTACGAAATATGCTTCTGCTTTTCCGTTACTTGATAAAGGATAAAAATATTCACTTTGTTCGTGATTCATGCATTCAAATATTTTTATTGATTTCAGGTTATTTTGTAGCAAGATAAATATTCTTTGAAGCGATACCTTATTATGTTGCATCGCAAAGTAATTAGCAGTAAATACAACTTTTCTCGATGAATGCATAATTCATATCAACATTGGTTTAATGATTTCAGTGCATATATTATGCTTGATCGCTTCCTTATTAGTATTTTTACTGTTGCATTTTAAATTATTGTAATTTTAAAACATCAAGTTTATATACTTTATTAATTAATCAAAATAATATTAATTTATTTACCGTGCAAAATGTAAAAGGGGTGACCATTTGAGAAAAACACTTTGACTCCTGACTTACATGTATAAATTTTTTCCTTTGTCACTTCATTTTTTTCTCTTCTTTTGAATAAAAATAGAAACCTTAAAAATATGGAAGTAGCCTTCACTGTGAAACCGCATTACCTGTACTAATGGATAAGATGCTTAATGCGCTTAAAATACGATTATATCGGTACTTCCTTAAAAATGAGTAGCTTTAATGAAAAATGTAAATGAAATAAACAAAATTCAACAATGACATATCTTTGTTCATATCTTCTTTCCTTAACTCAAAAATACAATTAAAAATGAAAAATGGATACACTCAGCTCACCCTACGAGACTTTCATTAATTTAAAAAAAGGAGAGGGAGAGAGAAAGAGAGAGAATCCTTAGCATACGCACCAAGCCAAGGCATCTCACGTGAATCCGAAGTGAATCTTATATACAACACGGGCCAGCACTTTGGCCGCAAATCTGTCTCCCGATAAGACTTTATCAGCCCATCCCAGAGCCGCTCAAGAAGTGGAGTACCCCCAATCTACTTGTGCCCCAGCTCCTCTCTGTTCTCTCTGGCACTCTCTCTATACCCAACGACTTATATATTCCTTCTGTTTATTTGGCCATTTCCCCTCTTCGCATACCTTTTTCGCTTATCGCATCGCTTGCATTTCTGTAAGGGGAGGAAGAAGCGAACGTGCGAGAGTCGTCCTGCACCTAGGCACGCTTTAAGGTGATGGGATGAGATAAAACTAATGTAAAAGAGCTGTAGTTCGAAGGACCGATATATATGTATATACATATATGTACCTACGCTCTCGTCCTTTTGATTGCTCCGATACTATATATGTATACAGTCCTATATGTACACACACCTATACACTTTGGTATGTGTCAGTGTCTTTCTTTAACCGTAAGACTTCGCGGTGAGAAAATTTACGTTGCTTTCCGATCACGTAATCGCTTCGCGAGATATGGCAGCATTCTTTCATTTTTTTGGTCTGACTTTATTGTTTTTCTACTGATACGCCGTCGCTTTAGTTTGATTGGACTTGTACATTAGAGCTGATAGACGAGTTCCAAAGATGCTTTAGGTAAATCTTTTTATCAAGTGCACTTTAAAATACGGGGTAAGATCTATTTATTAAATAGGTCCCTATTGATATTCTATTATAATATTCATTTGTTTGTTTAAAGTGTACAGATCGAGAAACTAAAATATACGTGGTAGCGGTATTGCGATACCGAATCTTTTTCCTAGTTTTAGATATTTCATGTTAAGTGAAAAGCTAAAGTACAATATTGAAAGAAAATCAGGCGCGAATACGTTCAATCAATATCTCAAAATTAAGAGCTCTTAAAACCTGTTTGCGATTGCTTACGCTAAGCTAGTCTTTTCAATAATGCAAAATTAAGAGCTCTTATAAAGATGCACTTATATTTCATTCATTTATATATGTATAATCATTTTATATCTTAAATAATGTAGATATTCAAATTCATTAATCAACAAACAAATTCACATATATACAAAATAAACCGTATAAGGTATTTTTTTTTCCCAACCAACGCTTTAAATACCTATACTCTTGCATTACTTTAAATAAGACTCGATAAACGAAATCCGATAAATATTGATGCAAACGCGTAAATAAGAGTGGATTAAAATAGAATCTGTTTTGCGTTATTTATTATACCATTGTACACCAATCATAAAATGCAAATGCTCTTTATCGGCGAAGCGAAGTACTCACATCTTCAACACGGTAGCGAAAATGGAAAAGCAAGATTTGACAGAGTCAATTGTTTAAATAAAATAAAGACGTATGCAAATCGTATAGATTCGTAAAGTGCGCAAGCCGCAAGAGCCGAGATAAGATTGTCTGCACAGGCGCAGCTATGCAAATTTGAGCGTTTATTATTGAAATTCAGAATCTCCAATGGGGCGAAAGCGCGAGAATATACGTTGGCTTTTGTTGTGGAGCAACAGGTGCTGCGAATCTATGTAGAGATGTATCGGCTAAACTAAAAAATGTTTTTATAAGTATACCACTTGTAATGGATAAGTATAACGGTTTCGTTGCTTAGAAATAAATTTATTTTGTTTTTTTTTAGAGTATAATTTAAAGTTTAGTTAATGCGCTCTATAATTTGTAAAAATTCGCAGTTACGTCTTAAAAACTATTAATGACTTGGCATTCACTAGAGATAATTTCATTATCTACATATTTAATTTTTTTTTCTTTTATATTATTTTAACGTAAAATAGAATTGCGCACCAGAAAATAAGCAGGAAACTAAAAATAATCTAGAATAATACGAACAAAATAAGGGCAATTTGATGTTCGAGCCGAGCATGTTTTCATATCTAGGTTAATTATAGCCATATTCTTATCAAAGTTCATTAAAAAAGAAAACTCTAATTTTTGTTTTTCCTCATTGGTTGATAATCATAATTATGCAAATGAAAAAAGTTACTTCAATTTCATATTATTATACATTCATTCTACTGACAACCTCTAACGCGTTCACTTTAAAACTACAATTCGGAAATAATTATTTTGAATATTCAAAAAAGAGATCATATTTTTGAATACTTTTACGGAAGTCTATAAAGTTATCGATTAGTTTTATACAAATTTCGTAATTTAAGACGTGAAAAAACTATTTTAAAGCTATTGTTATGAATAAAACACAGTAGTAGAAATAAAAAAAATAATATAGTATTAAGTGTACTTAATAGTGTGTTAACAAACCTTGGAGCTAGTTGTGCGAGTCATTTTGGCTATATCTGCAGTCGGTTTGTTCAAAATCTAAATCATCTCCAAACGCCGAAACTATAAGAAAAGACTGCAGCGCTGCTCCAAAAAAGCTTTACATGATTGAGTAACGTCCACTCGGTAAGTGCCGAACGCTCCTTGTAGCTATTCTTATTAAAACCGGAGCAAGTGTCGACCGAGAGGAACAAAAACCAAGCAGCTCATCTGTCCTTCATTTTCCAAACACATATGCAGTGGCAGTCATCGAGTCGAGTATTGTCCAGCTCTGTCAGAGCTCCAAATCGGTGCGAACCAAGTGAAACGCTCAATTACCGAATGCGACATCCCTCGCGCGTAATCCTGCGACACCTTCCAGCGCTTCAACCTCCAGTCCGTGTCGTTCGTGGTAAAAAGCACACCGAAGCATATACTGTTATTCCTTCTCGAATCGCAGGCTTTGTTCTTGAATTTTATTTTTACTCCACACACACTCTCTCTCTCTCTCTCCCTCCTCTCTTTCTCTCAATCTCCCCGGCCGCAAACTACTGCACGCGCGATGCACGCGATCCGCACTTGTACAATATATACGTATATATCTTTCTCACTTTATCGTCGTGATTCTCGGTTCTCCGCTGTCGCACACTATACGGCTCGTCCAAGTACTGCACGCGTCCGAGCTGCCCACGTTTCGTGCTCGCTTCAATTTGTGCACAGAGCGGATTATGCAATGTGATGTGAGAGAGCTATGCATCGAGTGGAGGCCCGAAATTATATCCGTGATGTCTGCATCTCCGCTCCATCGGAGTGTATAAGCGGATAGATATTTCACTTTGCAATTCCAGGGTATCTCGTGTGTGTGTGTGTGTGTACAGATGTGTCTTTGTCTATTATCTATAGCTAGGTGATCGGGGCGAACGTCTGTGTACCGAGTGTGCGGCCTGCCAGAGACGATAAAACGAAAAGCAAGAGTAAGTATATAAGCTGAGAGCAAGCGTATATATAGGGAGAAGAAGGTGGAGCAAAGCGACGGCCCCGCAACGCTGTACAACTTCGTGGCACTTCTATTTGCAGTGTTTTCGTAAACATCCATGCAGACGCCAGCAAGTGACTGCTGCTGCTGCTGCTGCTGCAGGCCGATAGATCATAGATCGGCGGCAGGTTATATCGCGTGGAATAGCTGCTGCACCACCGCGGTGCATCTATATATATATGCGAGCTCGTATAATACCGATCTTGGGCCGCAGCCTCGCTTAAAACTTTCCTTTTTCCTGCTCTGCTCACTATGCTGCTGCTTCCACTTCTGCTATATACTCAGCTCAGAAAATCTCTCGCTCCTCTCTGTGTATATATTATACTGTGTCGCGCGAGCACATGTATTCACGAGCTACAAGCTTGCCCGATATGACAATATCTTTACGAATATTTTTGTTTTTTTCAGGGACATATTCTCCCTCTCTCTCTCTCTGGCGCGCGTTTATATTGAATCGTTCGCAGAGAGATAGCTATACGATACGATAGGAAATTACACGGCAGAAACACAGACCGCGCGATGTGCCTCGGGCGCAGCCACGCCGCGGACTGTCGATGCTATTCGAACTTGGTGTATGTTGGACTGTAGGGAGTTCGGTGCGTGGCTTCAGACTTGTTTTCTCTCGCTCGCTCGCTCTCGAGCAACTCCTTCTCTCTCCGCTCTTTTTTCTCTCTTTCTCTCTATTATATCCCTCTCTGCCGCGTTCTGCTCCGCAGTATATAAAACTTGATGCCTGAGCTCTGCAGCAGCGCTGGGACTTTGAGCAGTCGAGTCAATTTGTTGTTGTTCTTTGGGTGCTGTGCGGCTGCTATGCATGTGTGTTGCGTGTGTATGCGGCGCGCATTACTGCGTGCGAGTGTCGCGACAGCCGGATGACACGACCAGAGATAATATATAACTACTCTACTATTATTTGTTAATGATGCGTTCCCATTGTAACATTTGGTTTGTGGACAAACACACGCGGGATTATTGTGTGGATGAATAAGAGACCACTGTCGTTGAGAATGGTGTGAAATTTTTGGGGACATAGAATGTGATATACTTATATCTCGCGAGAATAAATAGAATATCAATAGTTTCGCAAGCTGCAAAGCTGTTTCTTATTAACTACTCGGAATATGAATGCATTTGATGTACTTTGATGAATCGGAGTAAATAATAAATTCACACGATTACAGGGTCCATATAAATTTGAATATATATTTATTAGCTTAATTTAAATGATGATAAATTTACGTAAAAAATATTTTAGGAACAATAATTACAAGCATATACTGCGATTCTTTTGTAGTCGACTACGTGCAGGTGCAATAGACATAATTTTGAAGACTTGAAAGTTCAACTGATACAATTGTTTTATATCAATATTAAAACAAGAGATACATAATATTATTATTTAAAAATCATACCATCTGATTCATTTTTGTTAAGAGTAATTTAAACCATCTTTATCCATGCAAAAATACAGTCTATATACCATAATCTGTAATATAATTATAGCCTTTCGATAATGAAAGATTAAATAAGTAATTTTCGACTTATATAAGTTCTTATATCGAAAATTATATTTAATCTTACACACTGATGATCGCAGAATAATTATTTTCGATACAACTAACAACCGTGTTAGGTGCACCTGCTTTGCGCACACGTATCGAATCCTGTTTTTTTTTAACTGCCAACAAAGCTCGACTTTTTATTATAATTTTTTTCTCGCAACCATGTATTTCGAGGGCTGCTATGATGTTCACATAAAGCGCTCGATCCGTGCAGCTTTGCGCGAAGAAAACTAACACATAATGTCGTGCTTTACGCACTCAATTAAAAAAAATCTTTACAATTTACAATCAGTTTTTCATTATTTAATTTTACTGTTACTATTATTATTCTCTTGTTAAAATTTACTTTCATATCAATATTGTTAAATTTATTTCTAATAAAGTGAAATAAATTATAACTTATATGCCCCTCGCGACTCGCAAGACCCAGCAAAAAGTGTTAAGCGTCAAAAGACAGCTGCATACACGGATTTTGATTGGCTAATTTTTTAGTGCTATATAGAACCATGTGCGTTTGACGCTTTATCAGTAAGGAAGGTAAGTTGGTGAAGACCTTTGAAACGCGTCGCAATTTCTAAGTTTTTCATCATCTCAGTATCATCTCAAATAAGGCGACACCTCAGAATCCTGATGAATGAGGTGATATCTCACAAATTTTTCCCTTGACTTTAAACCGATTATTTTTTTACTTAAATTACGAACAAATTTTTTAAAAGTTTTGGATACAAGTGTTACGAATTTTTTCATTCTTTATTCTTCGAATAATACCGCCGTGTACAGTATACGCCATTTCGATTGAGTATTATCGAAAATAAAAATTTAAGATATTATCACCATAAATTTACTCTGAATTTTCTTTTTTTTTTAAAAAACCATTACTTATACTGAACCGATTTTATTTATAATTATGTTATTTGTAATCATATATCATATAATGTATATACATTTATTAATTAATTGAATTACAAATTTATATATTTTATGAAATAATGTAGTCGTTAAAACGCATGCAATTTTATTATAGCTATAATTAATATTAATAATATAAAAGTAACTAAATTAATTTATTTTATATTTATTAAAAAAATCATACATAATAGATACTTATCATATAAATTTAAATATATTCTACGCATAATAAGTTACTAATGCATGTTAAACAATTATATATTTCTTTTATGTGTTTTCCACTTCGAATAGTATACGGTCGACTTATGTAACATATAAGTATCGCCTAGGTACCGCATTTGCTTTTCAAGAAATCAATGCAGTGCAACATTATAGACATATATGCTCGACATTTTAAAACAATGAAAAATCATCTACTTCTAATTTTTATTGTCTGAGTGGGATCCTTTACGGAACTCCAAAATGAAAAGTCATAATGTATATGTATGAGATAGAACGTATACTCGCATTACTCAATACATTAATTTTAATCGTGCCTATAATATAACTATATACCAGGAATGAGTTATATTACTTATTTCTTTTTAAAATTACCGCACGTGTTTGTTATTGATATTGTTATTGATAAAAATAATCTTTATGGAATTTTACTCCGATATCTTAAATACAATAAAAAATTGATTAATTTAAACTCATTTCACTTTTGACTACTTATTTATACAGCTTCTTAAACATTATTTTATACTCTTATGAAAATTTTTTATACTTTACTGTATAGAATTTTATATAATTTCTAATGAAAATGCATGGTGTATGCCAAGAATGGATTTCAAACATGATAAGTATAGTCGTATATTCTGTATTTGTGAAATATTTTTTCTTTCGCTAGACAACATTGTCTTGCAATAATTTAGTCAGTTAATGTTAATACTCGTGTTTTTTAATAGAACTTACACATTTTTTTCTACAATTTCTGATTTTTTCTACGACTTCTGCAGAGTCCGTTTCGAAAAGGGGGCAATTGTCAAACGCCTTTTATGCCGACTTTGAGGTGCTGTTATTTACGGAATTCACGTAGAAATTGTTTGAAAATAATGTAACATTTAAATTGTGCCATAAATTCCAATTCGATGGTAAGATTCTTTAACAATTTCTATACGTATATAAAATCGTGCAAATAACAGCGCCTTGAATTCGTGAGAAAAATGATCATTTGCGAATTGCTTCCTTTTCGAAACGGAATCGTAAGTATACCTATCTCTCTTACTCCGGAGTCACACAGTCACACAATACGATCATTTTCAATCGGTATAACTTTTTCACTTTACCATCATATTTGAATTCTCGCGGCAGCGGAAACGATGCACTTCGATATTCGAGAAAGATCTTGGCCTGCGCCACCTATAACATTCCATGCACGCACGAGTCACACGAGCCAGTCGCAGATAGCTATTTTCGAGCTGCTCGGCGACTGCGGCCTCGAAGCGTACGCCGCATGTAAGAGCTACATCATTTCCGCTTCCTTTTGGTCTCCCCCTCCCCTCTCCGCCCCCACTATGCGCGTTCCATGCGGCTTCGCAGTCCGCAAAGTTGCGCACTGAGCATTCCTTCTCGGTCCGCTCCAGAATACGCAGCACGGCTCGGCTGTCTGCCTTCCAATTCATACTGTAATACGCTTTCCTAATCCTAAGGTACTATTAATTCTACGAGCTTTGACGTCCCAAGTGGGGTTCGTTTACAAACAAACAAGCGACTCTGCGAGAAAGAAGACGGTACAGGAGCAGGCTTCCCGTTGAGCAGAAAGAGTATAAACAGCAATCATGTACACCAGAAGTAGGCAAAGTCAGAATTTCAACAGCGGTAAGAGTCGTTTTGCTAAATCCACAATCGTCTCGGAATGGGCTTTATTTAGAAACATTACTTTTCTTTATTACAATTTTCTTCCGGACGTGTTGTAATTGGTTCAATTGGGTATAGACGAGCGTGGAAAAATCAATACCGGTCTTGCGGCAAAATGGCGTCGCGTCTCGACGCTAATACACCGCACTGGCTGGTACATGTAAAATGTCCTCCACCAGTTTGCCATTGTCTATACTTTATTTCGTTATTTATTTGATTGTACATGTGTTTCTTTTGGACTGTGTCAACGCGTTTTAAAAAAAATTTGTTAATGTGGTTGCAGGTCTTAATAATTTATCCTTTTATTTTATAGAATGTACATACTTTGTATTTCAAGCTATAAATTTATGCACGAAGCTTAAGGGTGTAAGGTGTTCTCGAATTACGTATCAATTACACTTTAGTTATTTTTAAATCTTTATTTTTTTTTTTACTAGAAACCATCATTTGTAGTAAAAAAAGGATATTGATTATATATTTTTTCATACGTTCCAAAAACTTTATTCTCTGGGTGTTTTTAAAATATGTATAATTTTTTAATGCTTTATTTCACTTATTAATGCTGGTGTAAATTTCAATTTTGCAAAGTCTTAAAGTTCTTTTATAACTAAATTAGTAATTTTCAGACTATAAAATGTTTCTTTGAGACAACTCAACTTACATAAGTTAATACTAATTTGTAAAATTGATTGGATTTGGTTTATGTGTGTAAAAATTCAATTTCATCGATTGCTGTATTATCTTTATAAATTCACTATTGTTAAAACAATTAGTACTGAAAATTGAAAACTGATGTTTAAATAAGTTTTAAATATTGTGAGTCGTGTATGTACATTATGAAAAAATCCATAATTAAATTGTATTAATTATTATAAAAAAAGCTCTTTTTTACATTTTTTTTGATACATATTATTCAGGCCCTAAAGCACTCCAAAAAGCTTGTAAAATCTTACAGTGCATAATTATTGTGATAAAAAAGTTACCTATTTTCAAAATTCGTTGATGAATAATTATTCGCTGAAGAGAAATATTTTATGCAAAATGAACTCTTATGCTTATTTTTTTTTCTTTTTTTTCTTTGGTATTGAATATATTTCATTTTTTAATTTTTTAATTCCTATAGGTACTCCACAACGTAATCAAGCTGGTGGTGGTAATCCCAATGCTGGAGGTGGAGGTGGACCGCAAGGACAGTACCAGGGACAGGTAATAAATTGTTAATTTGGATTGCCTTAACTTTCTCCATCCTTTTAGAGCTATTGCTTTGTCTTTTATGTCAATTAAGTATTAATTTTTTTTTTTTTTATATATATATAGAAATTCCCTTTTGAAAAGAACTATATATCTTTGCATATATCATACAATTTTCACTAAATATTATTAAATGATGAACTAATAAAACTTATGCATGGTGGCTGCTTTTAAATATTATTAAAAATTAAATGGGATATAAAAATAGAATATTTAATATCTTGGAACATTAAATTATTTTCAAAGATTTCAAAATCATAATCTTATTAATAAGATATATTATGTAGAAAGGATTTTAATGTTAATTGTTCATTTTATTATAATTGAATTTTCCTTGCATATTGTACACAAATTATGTGAAAAAATAGTGCAATAATTTTACAGTATTCACTTCAAAAGCCACTGAATATAAGACTTGAAAATCAAGTTACTAAGTACAGTTGTCTTATTTTATTTACGGTCATAAATCTTCATACATACTTTTCACGTACACTATATGAAAAATTGTTCACGCTTAGAATTAGTGAGGAATGCACTTATGATTAGAGAATTACAGCACATTGCCAGTAACAACAATTCTAAAATGTTTTTCAATTTTTTGACAAATTGACTGAAAATCTATTAAAAATGTGAAAAGACATATAATCAAAACATAAACGCTCAATGTATTATGTGGACCTCAGATACCAGTAGCTAGATTTCCACTAATCACTTGCATTAATTCAAGGTTCTCTCCTGAACAAATTGACCGATTCACTTGAAACTTTGAAAATGGTAAAAGGATCATGGATACATAGGGAATCATGCAAGAGATTACGAAAAGTTAAATAAATTTAACGATATGATGGTGTAAAGCATTAGACTTTTTTTTAATTACAGTTTTATTCACAAGGTATAACAAGGCATAACCTTAAATTTATTTAGTTCTCCTGAATTTTGTACGTGGTTCTCAATATATTTGTGATTTTTCTATCATTTCTCAAACTTTCAAGTAAATCAACAATTTATTTACGAAAGAACCTTGATTGGGTTAAGGTAATAAGTAGGAATCCACCTGTCTGTATTTGATGTTTTCTATGACTTTAAAGTTTGCATCATTAAAGTCCAGTGACAAAATTATAACTTAATCTTATCTTTTACTTAATAATAATTTACTTTTATTTTTCTTAAAATTTCCTTATACACTACTGACTGAACAGTAAATGGACGAATTAAAAAAGCAAAATTTTCTATAACTGCTAAATTTTACAATAAAACAGTAATTTTTCTTATTTGGTGAGTCTGTCCCTTGATTATTACGGAAAATAGAAATTTTACCTAGATCTTTTCTCTCCATATACATAATTTTCAGACAGTACACCAGATTTTATTTTATACAATAGGTGTACAAGATATTTTTATTCCTTAAGATATTATTCAAGAGAAAAAGAAATTCTTTTATATAAAACATTAATTGGCCATCATGTGATAACAAAATTTGTTTTCATGAAATTTAAAAGTATAACTATTTCAACATTGCTATCTAAAACAATTAAAGCATTGCAAGTTACAAATAAAATTTATTAATCATTTTTATAGTTTTATAAACTATTACCTCTATATATGCAATAGATGCATTTGTTAATTGGAAATTTTAGAGATTTTTACTATCCAGAAATTCTTCATATTAAAATATTAAACTTTGTCATAAAGTTCTATCTAATGTAAATAGTTTGTTTAATTAATTTCAAAATGTAGCAGTTCAATGATTTCTGAATTAGAAAATTACTTATTAAAGGTCTCTTCTTGATAAAAATACATTGCTCCAATTTGCAATTGTATGAAAAAGTGTGAAAAGGGATCGGTTCTTGCATGTACTAATTAGTGGTCCCTATCTCCCACTCCTGCAATGCAGGCCCTAGTAGCTATACAACAATACCGAGGATGTGCGTTCCGCCAAGGGCAAGTTCGCCAGTTGCCCACATAGCTAAAAAAACCACAAGCCATTCCCTGGGTAATTCGTGCTGAACTCGTGAACTAACCAAGTTAATGAGAATCTTGTACTCTACCTGTTTATTCGTAAAAATTTATTTGCATAGTCACATAAACTCGGCTCAGTCATGAGTTAAAATAACGTCGGCCGTAGTTAGAGGGAAACCGGCAGGTAAAAAACTATGTGGGCAGCGTTAGAGTCGCTGCGATAATGCAGATGTGATGCTGGGCCTTGGTGGGATAGCACAACCGTAGAGGTTCCTTGTGTAGCGGCATCCCTCCCTATGTTTTATAGTACAACCAACAAGGAAATTATCAGGGTGGTAACCAGAATCAGCAAAATGCCTATAAGCAGGGCAACAACACTCCATACAAGCAGCAGCCTCAGCAACAGCAGCAAACACCTCAGCAGCGCAATGTGCAGCAGGCAAAACCACCGGGTACTCCACAACAAATGCAACAAATCAAGCAGCAGCAGCAGCAACCACCACAACAGCAGCAACCACCACAACAACAGCAGCAGCAGCAGCAACAACAGCAACAACCAGGAACTCCTCAACCTCAGCGTCTGAAACCTATCTTGAAGAGCAGCTCTGTTGGCAATGTACAGGGTCCAATTCAGAACCAAGGTCCAATTCAGGGTCAAATTCAGGGTCAAAATCAGAACCAAAACCAAGCCTTTAACCAGAATCAACAAAATCAGCAGAACCAACAAAATCAACTAGCTCCACCAAATCCACCAAGTATTGGACAACTACCACAATCAAACAATGGAATGGATGCAAGTGACATTGTTAATGAGAGTATGGATAGTGAAGCTCAAGATGTTCCAAAGTGGAGACGCAAGACTCCAGGGTGTAAGTGAATTAATTTATTATTATTTATTGGAATAAAAATAGTCTCAATAATTATTAAATAAAAGCTATATCTTTTATTCATGAGTGCTTATCAGAAAGCTGAATATTTTTAATACTATTTACATTAAATTAAGATTCATTTTTTGAATCATGCTTTTAATAAAAGGATTTGTTTTCGGAAAAATCAAACAATATTCTTAAATTTAAATATACAATTTAATGATGACAATTCACTGCGCAAATTTGAAGATCATTCTCCTAAGTACTCTGGTAGAAATACTGTAGAGTTTTAGTTGTAGATAAATCAATGTGAATTCGTGTGGCTGATTTTTAAAAGAATGTGTATCACTCTTTATTTCCATATACCTACAATATTTTTATCAATGCTTAAATTTATTTATTTTATAGTGAAGGTAAACAGAAAATTGAAACGGTTACGTATGAACCAACGACTGAGGAAAACGCTGCAACCAAAGAATGCTATCATGGTCCTGAATGAAATGAAAACCGGAGTTCAATTTACCTTCCCTGAAACACAGTCATCTTTGCCAAACTCTTTATTCCTTGTACATGCTGAGGTAAGAAAAAGCAATAATTAAAAATTAAGTTTGATATAATTTTTATTTTAGCAAAATGTAATTATAAAATTTTAATTTAGATTGAGGGCAAAACCTACATTGGTCAAGGTCTTTCCAAACCACTTGCTCGTCAAAATGCGGCTGAAAATGCGTTGAAGAGCTTACTTTTGGAGAAAATGACAGCTGCAGCGATGAAGGCTCGACTTGATGCCGAAACGGAAGGAGCCAGTGTTGGTGGTGGTGGCGGTGGTAGCATAGCTGGTGATGGCGAAATCAAAGAAGGTGAAGGTAACATGGAAACGAATTCTGAAGAACCTGATGAAATTCCATGGAGTTCATTGGCTAGCTTTGCCCTCTACAAATTGTTCCTTGAATGGCAAAACCAAGGTACGGTTGTTCCTGTTCCGCGACCAGGTGTTTCCCCAGGAAAAATAAAGAAAGATTCGAGCAAAAGTGTGATACAAAAAGACCTACCTCCAAATGCTATTACAATACATCCTGTTATGTTGCTAAATCAAATGAGACCTGGTCTAACGTACACTGAAGTCAGTCGGGTTGGCAATCCCCCTAACACAATGTTCACACTTGGAGTAGACATTGATGGACAGGAATATACAGGAACTGGTAAGATTTTATATTCAGCTATTTTTAGCTTTAGATTGACACAAATCCATTTTAATTTTAATATTAACATTTCTATTTTTTTATAGCCAAAAATAAGAAAGATGCTAAGAAATTAGCCGCAAAATCAGCTTTGAATGCTTTGTTCAACCTTGTGTATCCAGAGGAGAAAGAAAGTGAAGATGTAAATATGGGTTAAGGAGTTAGTGGATAACACGATGTTTTAATCTATAACTAGAATATGCATTCTCGCATAGTAGAATTGACGATTAAAGAAGTAAACGATAACAGTATTTGAATGGTATATATGCAGTTACAAGTAAATTTAAAAAATCTTTATATTTATAATCTACAAATTCATCTTACCTGAAACGGGTAATGAAAGTTTCTTTAATATGTCTTACTATACACCATATGGGTAAATGAAATGTGATTGTATTCCAAAGTAATTTGACATGATGATGACTGTGTCGATCAATTCTGCAAAAAATGGTGTAGAACGTAAAATTAACTTTTATTAAGGATAGACTTTTTTCGTATTGCACTAACTTAGGTATGATATCTTTACCTAAAAAGTTAATCGATGTAAACTATTTGAAAATAAATCATATTTGTGACAATCCTGTGTTATTTATTTAATTATTTTAAATTAAATATAGAAATAATTAATTGATACGAATTAATAAGATGTGAATGATTTGTCGTTGCAATTTTATTCACTTTTTCTATTTTATATCGCATATTCAGTTGGAAAAATATTAATATTGTATAGATTGCATGCATATAACAGTAAATAAAAATGCTTTGCTAATGATATTATTAAAATGTTTTCGCGATGTAAAAACATTAAAATATTAACATTTTTAATGAAAATTTTGCATTTGTAAATACTTAGTTGATTTCAAGATTAACATTTAAAAAAAACATTGAAATAAATGCACTGAATGTATTTTTATTAAATACATTTTAAACGTATATGTAGTCTAAGGCGCAAGGGGGTTTTCGTGGTTGATCGAGGTCGACCGCGGCATGTTGTTTTTTTATAGTCCATTCTCATTAGTTTCATTAGTTTAACATATATAACGTAATATACTGTTCGTGTTTTGCATCAATATGATAATTTTTGGGATCCTAGTTTAAGATTATTATAACTTTAAACTTTAATATCTCATCAATTTGAAAAAATTCTACAGGTGAAATTGATAGCGAAAATATTCGTATACTAAATGCATAATTCAAAATTTTGTATTTAAGTATGTTTACAATTTTATTTAAGTATGTGTCTTATCAGTATTGCAAACATCTGACTATTTTGGGGGTTTAAAATTTCATCCATAATTCCGAGCATAATTCACCGATTCTTGTCTTTAAAAATTTCAAAGCAAAATTCTTTGTAAATTGTGAATAAAATGTTCGAATATAAAAATCTGTGAATTATGAATGAAATTTTATGACGCTTGAATCACATAATCTGCACATCATTACCGAGGTGCAGACAGTATTTTTTTCACATGTTTTTGAAAAAATTACAAAATATTACGCACTTACCAAAAAATTAACCATATCTCTCTCAAATCAACGTTCACAGAAATTCTGGCGTAGAGGTGGGACGTCAAGTTCGAATATATTGTATATAGAAATTTTCTAGGACGTTTACATAAAAAATAATAGCATGTACATACAATTGAGAAAACAGGTCAAATTTCCATTTGATATGAAACATGAGCAAATTTTATATTATATAAATTCGAATTAAAATTTGCATCAATAGCTAACTAAAAAATATTTCGTTGTGGCTTTTTTCAAATATTATCTGGTTATGCTTTTCGAATTATAAAATAATTTAAGTCTTAAAGTATATATCCTTTTTTCACTTTCTTATTTATTTTGAAAAAGTATAGACATCCAGAAATAAGAAGTTTTTAATTAACAAAAATAAAGATCAAAAAGTTTTGTGAAATTGTGTAATACATAAAGCATAAGAATTATATTATATACCTTCAGGCCATTACTTTCATTTTGCATTCATTTCTTTTTCAATCAATATTTAAAAAGTAGCTGATGAATATAGAAATAAATTAAAATATAAAGTCCGTTTTTACTGGAATTCAACTTATTTAAACAATTGATTAATAACACAGGCCCACAAACAAAAAAAAAGTACTCTGAACTTTAGTTAAGACCACCTTATTCCTATGTATTTTGGCGTTCTAATCACGAATTTGAAATAAAAAATAGGGGTCATCCTATGTATTTTCGAGATAACTATGTCTTGAATTATGAAGTTAAAAAATTTTTTCTTAGTACGTCCTTCAAAATCCATTTTGAATCACCTCCATACGATTTTTCGTCTCCGAGATATGCCAACTGAAAGTTTACGAGCATTCAAAAGCATACTTGCTTGTTCAATTCATTTGCTTTTAGGTGATACAAAATGGATTTTGAAGGGTGCGTCAAGTACTTCATAATGCCACTCGGGAAAATAATTAAATTAGTTTTAACTTCGTAATTTAAGATATCTCGGAATTCGTTTTTTTTAACTATCTCGAAAAAACGCAGGATGACCCTTATTTTTTATGTCAAATTCGTGATTAGAAGGCCAAAGTACCTACGTGGGAATAAGGTGGTCTTAACTAAAGTTCAGGGTACTTGGTTCTTTGTGGACCCGCATAATTAAAGTATAACAAAAAGTATAATTATTAAAGTTTAGGCGTACAATTTTGTTAGGAAAATATTATATTTTAATTTTATCTAATTTTTCAGTGTTGTATCTTTGATATAAGGATTTTAAAAACTTGTCTTGTAAATATATATTTCATTTATTTTTTATAGTCATAAAAATATAATCTAAAATTCAATGATATCCATTACAAATACTTAAAACCCTGCAAATTGTTCAATAATAATTAAAAATGTTCTTTAAGCTTTTAATTAAAAAAATATATATTAGCTCTTTGGATGTTCCTCTAAAACTTTCATGATTTTTTCCCAAGCTTTTTGAACTTGTGTTTGAGTAATTTCATGACTCCATAAAGTGGAAATGATTACATGAGCATTCTCCACTTGTTTAACATTGCTTGGTTGAACTAAAATTCGTTTTTTGGCCTCGTTTTCACTTAACTGATTGCGATTCATTAATCTTTTAATAGCCTTTAAACAAATTATTATTATTATTATTATTGAAAGGGAAGAAAAACTATAAATATGGAAATAATAATAAGCTTACTTCTTCTTGTGGAATTATACAAGTCCAAATCTCATGACAATTAGGTTGCCAACCAGCTTGAATCAAAACTGCTGCTTCAATAATTACAACATCGAAACCTTTTTTGTACAGCTCATCAACCATCTTTTTTGCTTCATCAAGGATCATAGGCCACATTAATTTATTTAGTTTTTCTAATTCATTCTAAAACAAATCAATGCTTAATTTACTGAATGATTTCCTTTTATTATATTAAATCATGCTTAAATATTTTATATTTTTTGGTATCAGAGCCATAAAATTCGATTTCATGGCATCCGTAAAATAAAAAAAATTCTAAAATGAACCATTTGTTAACAAATTGAATATGTTGATTACGGACTAAATATAAAATCGAATATTCAAAACTAAAAACCGTACGAATAATAAGAAAATAAGATACGAAAAAAAATTGTTCATCACAAGGTCGTACGATTTCATGGTCTCGTATGATCCCGGTCTTCGTACGCAACGATCAACACTCGAGCCCTGAAATCGCATTTTACGGCCTTGTGGCGAAAAATACTATTTATTACCTTATCATTAAAGACTAGATTTCCTAATGCTTTTCTATTTATTTGACCATCAGGAGTTACATACTGAGGTCCAAATGTTTCAACAATTAAATTATAGCACTTCATACCTGGTGCATATAATGAATGAGCTATTAAGTCACAATTAACAAGCCCAGCACCTAATTTTTGTAGTTTCTCTGCTATCGATGATTTGCCACTAGCTATGCCACCGGTCAATCCAATTATATAAGGTCTTATGGGCTTGTCATCTATATTCTATAACATAATAGTTTTTATATATAAGTGAATAATGAACTGTTTTTATTTATAATCTATTGTATTAATACTTACAGGTTCTTTTAATCTCGTACCCAGTAACCGCATTCTGTGATTACTAGAACTGATTTTTGATTGTTCATAATCTTGATGATTCGAATCCTCAACTAACTTTACAAGATGAGTATCTAATGCTTTCAAATTATTTTTTATACGTTTTTCATTGACCATATCTCCACCTTTCTTAGTTTCTTCGCTTACAACAATTAATTCAAAAGTAGGATCATCTTTTGTTGGCCCATACATGTCAGTAATTGGAACAATATCATAAGTTAAATTAGGATCCACATCTTCTGCAAAATCTTTCAAAACAGTAATACGTTGGGAACACGGTTCAATCAATTCCCATAAAATCTTTTCTAAAAATGATATAAATGTAAGTTTTTAATGTTATTCATAAGAACCAATAAGATAAGAATCATAAAAATTTACTTTGTATCATATTTATATCCGTCACACCCACTGTCAATTTTTCAGTACTTCGAAGAATGGCATCACTTATAAACATCTTATGACCATTGTGCAACCTATCAAAGGTCCCTCCAAGCACAACACTTTTGTACATTTTGTCTTCTGGAACATTGCTCACACTGTTTTCTCCACAATCATGCTCTTCGTCCTTTTCATCAAATGTTATAAATTTACATCCCATCGATGTGTTAGATATACAATCTTGAATAAAAGTATTTGCGTCATTGCTACTGTAAGTTCTGTCAAATATAACTAGCTCTACTGGTCTTTTTGTATGTATAATTGATCCACTGGGATTTTTTAAGCTGGATAATAAAACTCTAACATCCAGGCAATTACAGTGGCTCGAAGCAAGTGCATAAATAGTTGCTACAATTTGTGAATATCGAGGACCTATTAACTTTGTGGATGTCAATGAATATGTACTAGAGATCAGAATATTTTTCTCCGGAAAGTATTGAATATACAATGTCTTTAACACATGCTTTTTAATAGCTGGTAGTAATTTTGCTACTTTAGCTGGATTTGTAAGTATTAAAAGTCCAGTGTTAACCATATTTTATAAGTTCTGTTTTCTAAGTAACAAGTATTCATAACCTAACAATGCCGATTGTTGACGATTAAACCGATAAAAAGAAGGTACGAATTCCTATTTATACACATATTACTGTGACACTAAATTTTGAATAGTGGTGGAAATTACGTAAACGCTCTCTTGACTTGAATAATTTGAAGATGTAAATAAGTATCAGATAAGCCTAACACTTATCAACTCTAGATTCTTTACTGTAAGTTGTAACATAACGTCAATTTTTAGCAGGAAATATAAGTTTTCGTCAGATATCTTTCACATTATCTTAAAAATGTACGATAATAAAAGTAGATAATAATAAACATTTTTATAATAATTTTAACACTGCATAATCCTTTTATAGAAGAAACATAAGGTTTGTTAATTCTATCATCAATTTTACGGTATAAACAATATATTAGGAAGTATACTTATATATATCTTATATAGAAGAATGAGGATCGTACATGTGCATTCGCATATTCGCAACGTGTTTTAGAAAACGAACAAACCTACGAAAATTTCTTTATTACCGGTTGATGATGCATTATTGTGTGCTGTATATATATATAATAGTTATAAAATTTATCATTTTTAATTGATCAGTGGCATTCGGTGCAATCAAATAAATCTGTTGAAATTATATTTGAATACATCTACTTTTTCAGTAAGCTGTGAAAGCCATGAAAGGTGAGTTATACCTTATACCTAAAGGTAATATTTAAATAACAAGTGCGTTAATCATTTAAATGAATAACATATTATTACAAAATGAGTTTTCAATCGTTTTTCATCGAAATAAAAAATATGGGTTAGAATGACTTCGAAAGTTATGGAGATTTTATCAATTATTAGATAATATAGATATTAATTAAAAAACATTATTCAATAGACTTTTGAAATTAATTTGAAGTCAGAATAAATTTAATCGTAATTTTTATTTTATTTTTATTCAATTTTTATTTTCCACAATTACTAGATTTATAATATTAAATTAATATTCTATAAATTTTTCTACGTATATTTTAAAAAATGTATAAAAATTTGGATTGTAAACGAAAACTATGATACCTAATGCTTAACTTTTATCTAAGAAAGTTTGTAGCAAAAAAAGTTTTCTTAAAAATACTTTAAAAAATAAACGTATTTAGAACGAAAATTATTTTTAGCTACTGTCAATATCAGTGCAGTGTGTATATGTATCTATTCTCATAATAGCCATAATCTACTCCAATTTAGACACTACATTTTTCGGTAACTTTTTAATAATTAACAAAAAAAAAAATTATTATAGTAAACTGATTTATATTTTTTTTTTTGGAAATGAGTACAAGCAATTTTCATTTTTCGTTTCATAGAAGAAATACGCAAATTATAAAATTATTAAATTATACACCGTCGCATTTTTATTATTAAATATTTTTTTTACAATATAATTTCCACGATATTATATTGTATCAAGCAGTTTTATATTTTACGTCGTACTGCGGTCATAAGGGAAGGGCTAAATAAAAAGTTTTTACAAAATTTTCTATGTAATTTTTACCTTCGGTGTATAGGCGTATAAATGTATACCTTGTCATGCACATAATTTAGATTGTTGCGTTATTTTATATTTTATTTTTATGTATTGCAACTTATTGGAATAAAACTATTAAAGATTATAGCACTCGAATTCAATAAAAAATCATTGCAGTTTTTTTTTGTTAATTTAATTCTTTTATATATATATATATATATAATTGTACTTACTTATATTAATTTAAAGTCGAATATTATTTCAAAAACCAATATAATATGTATTGTTTAGTTTAAATTTTACATGACAATGGCTATAAAAATCTGTATACAGAGAATTCATTTAATGTTTGTCTTACATAAGAAATTTTTTTTTAAAAAGCGTATATATGTTTACATTAGAGTCACAATTATTTTTATATTATCTCGCGCATACATCAAGACTTACCTATTGTATTTATTGATAACATTTTAATATCGATTCTTCATTGCAGATTAAGAAGTCAATGTGTGTGCTTATGAAAAGTTGATTGATCTTAGGAATAAAATTTAATAAAAAAAGTGTATCTACTTTTTTAAGATCAATAAAATTTTAGAATATCAAAAAATGGAAAAGGAAATCGAAGAATCAACTAACGGCTCATCTATTTATGATGTGTTAGCGAGTTTGACGCGAAATTCTCTAGTATTTGTTACTGAAATTAACTTAGAAAGTTTAGGTATTGCGATTTGCGCAATTATTACAATAATCGGTGCTACTGTCTACATGTATTTAAAAGTGAACGGTTTGTTCTTCACATTAATTTTCTTACATTGGTTTTAAATAAATATATATAATATACCTAACATTTTTAAAGTAAAATTTTCTGAAATTTTAGATTCTAAGTTTAACAGAATACATGATCGTTTTGAATTTATAAAAACAAAAGAGCTTAAAAAGTATTCAGAAGATGGGCCACAACCTCACAATTTTAATTATCATAAAATTTTAAGTGAACTTCATAGCGCATGTAATGTACGTACTATCTAAAAGCTAAACATATAATTAGTTGATAATAATCAACCTCACATACGATTATAAAAAAATTATATTTCTTTTAAATCGGTTCTATGTTTATTTAGAATTGTTCGAACATATTTAGTTCGATGAAGTGCGTTCAGCTAGTTTCAAGTTATCCAGAACTGATCAATGTTAAATTATTTTCCGATGGTGTTACGCCATTCCATCGTGTTTGCTTTCACGGTAATGAACCATTGATTGAGTTTATGTTAGCCAAAGGTATTATCAATCATTTATATTTTCTACAAATACATTTATAATTATAATATAATCCTACAAATGGTATTTTAGGTGCAGATACTGAATTAAAGACAGTAGCCGGAGAAAACGCTATATGTATGGCCCTTTATCATTACTTATATACAAAAACAAAAGAGTTTAGTTGTTTGAATATGCTGTATGAAAAAGGTAAATGTATATAAGTTTATTAATCTCGGTTATAATTATTTTATAATTTACAGCTAATTTGATTTTGACAATTTTAAATATTAATTGTAGGTTGTCGCTTAAATTACGGTGATGAGTGGTACGAAACACTTTTGAATCTCGCTATTAGGGGTAATAATAAAGATTTAACCAAATGGTTGCTTACTCACTCAAAATCACAAGCCAAAAAATCTTTTAGGGCTTCTTCCGCACCTTTATAACCTTATGATGAGTATTTTAATAATTTTTTGTACCGACATAAATATATTTGAATGTACAGCATTTAATTAGTAGTACAATCCATTGCTTCGAACTCTTTATATAATTATTAGAAAATAAATATTTTTTACTTTTGATTCAGTTATGTGCAGCATATATTTTTTTACTCATTCGATTATGAAAACTTTCTCAGTATAACGTTACTATACTCGTGGGAGAGAGCTGCTCCTCTGCAGCTGATTTATTTAAATTACCTTCGGATCTTCTTATCTTATTATATTGGAATAACTTCGTGGGGGATGCAGCGGCGCGCGAGAAGGGGGGAAAAAAGTCGGGAGCTTGCAGTTTGCTCCGAGGACTCTGCGGCTGCATCTACTCTACACTGTTTTCAGAGAATAGGGTAGACCGGGGTAATGGGGGTCAGTGGGTAATTGTGGTCACCGGAATTTTAAAGAAAATACAAATTTGTATGCCTCAAAACCAGTTTTATACCAAATCAAAAGTAAAATACTACTTATATTAATTTATAGAAACATCTTATTTCAATTTATTGAAAAGTTATACAAGATCTTAGTTTTCAGTGGTCTTTCATCTAAGAAAACATATTTATTAAATGAGTTTTATAAAGATTTTCTAGCATCAAACAATGTTAGTTTTGTTATTACAATATTTTAGAAACTCTAAACATACAAAATTTAAAAAGAAATAATGCTCAAAATGTTACGAATTTAGTTAACTT